>JAQZBX010011093.1:0-26843 GCA_029593785.1 Cabassous unicinctus | reverse complement strand
CTTCCTCGACCCCTGGGAAGTGAACCAAGCACGCACGCAAGACCCCATCAACCTACCGCTCAGGTCGCTGTTGGAGATGCGCAGCGCGGCGTTCTCGGACTGCAGCGAGCGAGTCTTCTCTAGCAGCAGCACCTCCAGGGGCTTGGACGCGTCCTAGACAGCAGATCAGGGCTCACTCTGGGGCTGGCGGACTTGGCGACCCTGCTCTGTCTGATGGCTTCTCCACCCCATCTCTCTAGCCCCTCTGACACATGTTCTGGAAAGTCTATTGTCCCCAAAGATTTTGAACACACATGGGGGGAAAAATCCATTTCTAAGGAACTAATTTCAGTTGGAGTCGTTTTTCTCCCTCTGGACTCACCTAGCTTCTGTCCCAACTCAACAGTCTACATCTATACCTCACTTGGCTGCCAAGCCATAAACCCTTTGAGAGAGCAATCGTAAAGGTACCCCTTTCTCCCGCTGCCGGCCACCCAGACGTTAGCTGACTTCTGGGTCTCGGGAGCGTGATTCCACCACATGCCTTACATTGCAATTGGCCACCAGATGCCCTGCTCCTGCTCCACGTGAGGCAGCAGAAGATTAGAGCTCCTAAGCCAATCCATCTTAAACACAATCTGAGATGGTTTTTACCCACGTCCTCAGTACCTGCCCAAGTTAACCCGTGATTTCATTTGAACTGAATTACCAGTTCAGAATACGTTAACTTTTCTTTTTGCTTTTGTTGAATCAAAGAACATCTGCCTTATCTTGGTTAAACGTTCCTGAGATTTACTCATCAGCTCTATGCCATCGGCTTCCCAGAAGAGAGCTCTCACATATTTTGAGAATTTCCAAACTACTGAAGATGTTCTGTGATGCGTGCCCGGGGCCCAGGGGTGCTGACCCTAGAAGCAAAGTGGGAGCATGTACCTGCAGCCCAGCTCCCTCAGATGGTGCCAGCTCCATGGATTTCAGAATACTGTGAAGAGCAAGACAGAGCAATTATTTTCTACTTATATCTTTGATAACAGCCACACTAATAAGCATTAACATTATGATTTCCTGCACTCCAGGAGCTGAGTAACTGACAACTTTAACAACTTCCCTGGCAGCGCTATAATCTGATAATGTCTCTGGAATCACCATTCAGCTAGCAGTTGGCTAGCAAAAGTTTCTTGCCCAGCATGTAAATCATTCCATATGGAATCACACCAGGTCTGTTCAGAGGACAATTTTAAAGTTTAATAGGGATGCAACATTGTTGTGAGGGAAACATATTTATAAAGCTACAAAGGGATGGAAAAGTTGTATCAAAGGAGCAAGAGAGAAGGACCCACCACCCTCTTGCTTCCGCGCTGCTGTTGTCCTGGGATCCACAGCACCCATGGGGCCAGGGAAGCAGCGCTCCACCATTAGATGGCTCCGAAGTATAGGCGGGCAGACTGTCTCTGCAGCCCTCAGTGGGGGCAGACAGAAGGGGTATTTCCCCATATTTCCCCACTGCCCTCGTTAGCACTGAAAGGGGCAGTGCCACAGTAATTCCAGGCCCCCTGAGCTGTTTTGACAAGTCCAAGAGCTGCTGCTTGCAGTTCCTCTCACTGTGGACACTGCTCTCTTTCAGCGAGTCTATTAGGGAGAGGGGGGAAAGGGGGCTATACGGCCCCAAGGAGCTTCAACTCTTCCTTTTAAACACCAAGGAGGGAAAAGCGGAGCAATGAGAGCTGGCTGCAGTCAGCCTGATGTCCCGCAGGCATGCGGGCTACGGTGGGGCCCCAGCCTTCTCGAGCCAGGACGGCAGCCTCTGCCTTAACTCTAGGTCAGTGTCACCAGAGACCCCGATGTGTAAAAATACGATCAGGGGCAAAGGGGCCCAGGACTCTGGTAGCTCCTGCCATGAAATCAAGGAGCCAACCTCTTAGTTCATCTGTGATTGTATCTCTGTAGTGGTCCTCACTGTGCAAACTAACAAAAATTGGAATGAAAAGGAGCTAACGTGGGTAAACCAAGAAATTTTATCATGTGTTACTGAAAACAATAAAGAATCCAGGATTGTATCCCATCAGACAACAGAGAAGGGACGGGCAGCCTGGGCCTACCTATCTCCTCTTACTAGATGACTCTATTCTTATCCCCTTTTTGATACCTTCTCTAAGATCATGTCATAAAAGGTGGAATCTATCAATTTATTCTAGAAACACAAAAGGCTCTTCATTTATTTAAAAAAACAAAACAAAACAAAACAAACATTTTGTGGTGACCTCTTATCTGCCTGGCACTGCAAAGAATTAGGAGGAGGAATTAGAACCAGCCCAGATCCCCGCTCTCATGAAATTGATAATGCATTATAGGTACAAGACAAAAACCAAAATTGTATGCTGAAAGAGGAAACCAGACGGCGTCCTTGGCGGAAGAGCTCCATCTGGTTGGAGACGGGGTCTCCATTCCATGAGGAGTTAGTGTGTGAGAAGATTCTGGAGGAGCAGGATTTCCCCAGGGCACTGTGGGGAGGGGCCGGGGGTGGGAGGCAGAGAGCGCCTGGCCCATGTGCTGAAGGGGCGTTCGGTTCAGTGGGCTGTGGGGAGCTCTTGGGAGGGTGTGTGGTGGGGCAGCAGTGTGCAGGACGCGGCAGGAGGGGCCAGCAGGAGCCGGCAGGGTCCAGAAGCCTTGGTCACAGCAAGTGAAGGTGGGCATGGGGGAAGAGGGGGTGTGGAAGGGGACCCCTGGGTCTCAGGTCTGCGTGGCCATGCCCAAGTGGGAAGGGCAGTGGGCTTGGGGGGAGGCCTTTGCAGTCAGTTTCTCTGATTCACATCAGAGAAGGCACACGGTCTTTTGAGGGGAAGAGGAGGGAAAGGGAGGCAGGTAGAGAAGGTTGACCAGTCACTGGGGGTGCTATGGCTGCAGAGATGTGCAGGAATCGAGACTCCGGCAGGCATCAGCAGAGGCCGCTTGGGGTCTGGGAGAACGTGGTAGCGAAAAAGGCTGCAGAGGGCCGCCCCGAGGCAGCAGTGACCAGTGGGGTTTGGCTCCAGGGCTGCTGGAGAAGATTGAGAGCGAGGGAAGGCTGCTGGATGTGGCTGCAAGAAAGGCGCAGAGGCCCCTGCGAGCTTTGTTAGCAGACCGGAAGCAAGGCGAGACGGCACAGGCTTACTTTAATAGGAGGCATTTATGATGTTGGCAAGAGAGAAAGTAATGGAGGAAAGGAAGGCAGGGACCCGAGGTCCAGGTGGAGGTGTTGGCCCAGAGAGGGGGAAGGTCAAAGCTAAGGCCAGAGGGAACATGAAGAGAAAGACAGATTTGGACACAAGGGGGGAAGCGGTGGTATAATCCGTCTCCTCCAAAAACCAGAAAATTAGGGCATCTGCTGACAGGTTAGGGTTCAGCTGGGGGCAGACGAGGGCAGACAGACTCCAGGGAGGCCCAAAACTGGCCAACAGCAGTAGAGAGCAGGACGCAGGGACCTGTGGGGCCAAGAGGCCACCTGCAGGGCCCGATGACCTGGGAACAGAGGCAGGGAGGCCGAGGGTGAGGTGAAGGGTAGGGGCAGGCGTGTGCGCTGTGGAGGCTGCGGCCACTGGTCAGGGAGGCAAGGTGAGCAATGGACTTGGGGGACAGTAGGCCAGGGCCTGGCAGCTCCAGGAGGGCCCAGGGCAGGCTCAAGGGAGGGCGCGGGGGGCGGGGAGGGCCAGGCCAGGTGGGTGGCGCTGGGAGGGGAACGTCTCAGCTTGAGAGCGTGAGCACTGCCACTAAGGGAGTTCCCAGAGCCCAGGAGGCCCAGGAAGGTGAGGCCACGCGGAGTCTTTAAATGGGAAACACTTCCTTCCCCTGCTTCTGTTTCAGCAGTTTACAGCTGAAAAATAAGCTCGTATTTTGTAATTTCTATAAAGGCAACGTCTTCCCTGAATCTACGCATACTGGCACATGAAGTTCTAAAAAAAGCCCACAGGCTCCAGGGGCAGGCCAGGGACAGGCCTCAGCGCTGGTGCCCACAGCTCCGTCCAGCGTTGGGAAGCCCAGGGCGCTGCTTGGTGGCACAGCCCAGGCGATCGGGCCCCAGGGGCATCTACTGGGGCAGAGCCCGTGGCCCTGACAAGCCGTGGCATGGATGGTCAGGCAGGTGGCTCCACACTTACTTTAATTCTTTCTTCACCTCTTCGTAGTCAGCCTGTCCTTTGAGTTTTTCTTCCAGTTGCTGAAAAGAGAAGCATTTCATTAGTGGCAATGTCTGAAAATAGGTCGATGGAATTCATTGGCTACATTCCCTGTCAAACCTTCAGCCTGTCTCTGGGAGGAGACACAAACACAGAAACGAAGGTCGACAATGTACCGGGGTTTCCTTTTGTCCTTCTGTCTTCTGGCCTGGGGGTGTGTGTGTGCAACATAAAACCTGAAGCAGATAGAAGGAAAATGCTTCCCAGAGGTGGAAAACAGAACAAGGAAAAGGCCATTTTCTATGAAATACCAGGAAGTGGCTAACAGAATGAAAAGCTCTCCTAGCCTTTAAAAGTGGAGCATGCGGAGCGGGTGGAGCTCAGTGGCTGAGAACCTGCTTTGCATGTGGGAGGTCCAGCGTTCAATTCCTAGTACCTCCTAAAAAAATTAAACAAACAAATAAATGTGGTACGTGGCTTTTCAGTAAATATGTTAGTCTAACTGACTCCTGCAGTTAGCTGTCAACACCTGTGGAGGGACCCCTGTTCACGAGAAGAGTCCCCTTTTACGGAGTGCCATCATCAAACATGTCCCACAAAGCAACTGCAGTCCTGAAGCCCCAGGCGTGGGTTTAGGAGCAGAGGCTGCTGGGCCGGGGGCTAGGCGGCTCCTGCAGGCCGTGTGCTTGGCCCCCGCAGCCCTGAGCAGGGGAGCGACATCACGCCTCCAGGCACAACGCACTGGACCCCTGTGGGCCTTTCTTGCTAGAAGAGCCCCTTGGGCCTGGAGTGGCCAATAGGAAGTGCTTCCTCCTAGGAAGGTGTCTTTGGACATGCCCCAAAAGGATCTCCTTGGGGGAATGACGGCAGCTCAACATACAACATGAAGATCTAGGGGCAGGTCCGACTAGTCAGCAGGTTTCCAAGTCTGGGTTGAACAAACCCCATTTCCTGAAGCGCCGGCACCTTTCCATCTGCAGAATTCCAGCTGAGCAGCCATGACTGAGAGAGCAGTTTAAAGCAGACGGAGAACATTCTAGACCTTTGGGAGGAGACACTCATCTGGGCCGCGAGGCCTCTGCTCACCTGAATCCCAACCTGCCCACTGCTTCAAGAGTTCCGGTGTTCTCTAAAGGAAATTCATTTCATCTGCCTTTGCTGGCAATTTCTTGTGTGTGCCTTTTCCACTGCATAAGATTGTTCTGCCCTAGTTCCTTTTTAAGATCTCTTGCCAAATTTATATATTTTAATGGTTTTCTCAGTCGTAATCAAACAGGGGGTAGTACGCATTCATTCTCCTACAACAGCTTCTCGGAAGGTGCTCATAAAGAAACGGTTATTTCATTCTTTCTCCTATAGTCAAACAGCAGGAAGCACTGATGGGCCAGCCCTCCCTTACAGAAGCTTATCCACAGTGTCGCTGGGATGCGAAACACAATTTGGATGGCGAAGCCACCGAAGCTGGATATAGGGACACGTCAATTGTGCCAGAGAAGGGAAGGATGGGAAGGGTGGTGAGATCGAAAAGCATGGAGGATGTCGGAAGCTGGCTTCGTGTGGACCGCAAAGCCTGACGGCCTGAATTGGAAGGCAGCTCTGCCTCGGGCTGGGGGCCTTTGGGCAAGCTAACGAATTTCTCATCTGTCAATCACAAAAAGGGAAGGACCGGGTGTGGAGGCTGGCGCCGGTAAGGTGCTTGGCGCAGGGACCGTGGTTGGCCACAACTGGTTACTGACTCCCCGAAGAGCGTGGCGGCGCGCTTGCTGGGGGGCTTGTGGCTGGCCCTGGCCGGAGGGTTTTAGTTGGCCATGACCATTCTCACCGAGGACCAAACGGCTTCCCCTGAAATTTCTGCCATCTAACCAGAGATGCGTAATCACCATGTTCCCAAGGCCTCCTCTGTAAATCTCCAACACTATTTCTGCCTCTTTGGGCAGACAAGCTGGATGGAGGGCCTCACAAAGCTGTCCTCACCTGCACAGCTCCTGCAGCCCCGTCCTCACTTACATCTCCTTGTAAGTTACCTTGCCATGAGTGGACCCCTCAAAACCGCCTGTGCTGTGGTGGGAGGGGAGGAAGTGATGCAGTGGGGGGCTGCGCTGCCCTCTGACGCGCCAGTGCCGAGCACAGAGAGGGACCACTTGTCTGCAACTCAGTTCTTTGATCAGACTCCTTTTGGGTTACCCATGAGTCTGGTTTCAAAGGCTCTGGAAGGGCAGTCGTTGCTCCAGCCTGTCATTCTCTTTGAAGAAAGACTCAGATTCAGCTGCCAGCTGTCAAGCAGGGTGCTGAGTTCTCCGCTTGGTCCTAGCCTCTCTCAAATGACCTTATCTAAATACTGTAACATGTCTGCAGAGCCATTTGTCCCAGTGTCTACCTGCCCAAGAAAGAAACCACTGGGATTCTACAATGCAGACCCTGGACAGAGTTGAAGTGAGCCCAGGAGCAACTTCAGTTGGCGGCAATGGGTGGCAGGGAAGGGACGAAGTCTGGGCTCCAGAGTCCCACAGATCTGGGCCACGGCCAGGCTCTGCCACTCAGAGGCAGCATGACCTGGGACGAGCTGCCTTGCTTCTCTGAGCCTCAGTTTCCTCATCTATGAGACGGGGATAAGAGTGCATGCCTTACAGGGCTGGCATGAGGATTATGTGGCCTAGTCCCTGGCAGGGGCTGGGCATGGAGCACAGCGGTGGTGGTTGTTGTCACTATCACCCCACCCCACTAAGTGGGGATCCATATGCCTCAGTGGCGTCTAAGGTGGCTCTGGAGTTCAGGGTCACCAGGGGCTTGGGTCTGGGACGTTCTCACGTCCCTGCTGTCATCTCCCGGTGCTCCCGCTGCTCTGGTGGCCGCTCGCCCAGTGTCATGGAAGCAGCATCTGGGAACCGGGGTTATCTAGAAAGAAACCTTGTCTAAGGAACACCCGTGGGCGTTACACGGAGAAAGGGCAGGTGCCCGAGACCCAGTCCTGCCCCAGCTGAGTGGGGCCTCGAGGAGGGGCCTAGCCTGCCAGGGCCTCACGCTCCTCATGTGAAAAACGGGGAGAGGAACGACTCACAGAGCTTTCAAAGGACAGAGGGGAGGACTGGACGGGCCAACGTAGGACGAGCAAGCGAGGCTGCCAAGGGTGACACCAATTAGATCACAATTAGGTCAAAAACACATGGTTCAAGGGTCTTAGGAGGTGCTCATCAAATATTTCTTGAATACCAAAGAATTATCTACAAGACATTCTGCAAATCCATTTAAATTAAATAATTTAAAATGCAAAGTATTTTGGCATATAGCAAATTAGGCACAAATTTGTAAAAACTGTCATCTTCGTCAAGTTATTTTTATAGGGTCCTCCATGCTTTAGGGTCCTCTGGCAGATCTGACGAAGGCCCAGACCCAAGCGGGAGGGCAGCAGGAGTCACAGTGCGGGGCCAGGGCAGCGGTACCTCTCCGCCACCACACACAGACTGAGAGGGCAGAGGGGTGTCTGCACTGGGGCTTAGAGACAACGTCTTCCTTTGGGGTGAAGAGAGTTGGGCTTCCAGCAGGTCTGCAGCCAGAGCAGCATGGATGGGTGGTGTCAGCGTGTGACGCCTCGGCCTCACCTGGACCCCTGCCCTGGGTGGTGCGGAGCCCGTGTGGGTGGGCTCCCTGGTCAAGGGTGGGGGTCTGGGCGCAGACCCGCCAGCTGACACCGCCTGTGTTATCCAGGACTGGCCCGAGTGCCCTGCCTTGTCTGCTCAACTCCCCCGGACACACCCTTGGATCAGAGCTTCTGGCCTTCTCGCTTCCTGGGGTTAGAGGTAGGCGCTACTCCTGCTGGGCATGGTGATAACCCCAGGGATGCCTGGTACCTGGAGGGGGAATAAGCCCAGATCTACCTGGAACCCTTTTGAATACTTGGGATGCTGAGAGTGCAAGAAGATGAGACCCCAGGGCCAGATGGGGATGGTGGTGGTGACCTTGGAGTCCTGATGCTCAGACACACTGTAAAGTGGAGTGCAGAGTTGGGGGCTGGGCAAGCTGGCCCTGGACAGAGAGGGCAGGAACTCTGTCCGGCAAACAGGTCACAGGTTACTTCCAACTTGCATGAGCCATGGTCCAGGTGGGCCCAGGCATGGGGCCAGCGAGAGCCACGGCCTCACGGAGCCAGTGCTGTTGTTGACTGGGAAGGACCCTGCTCTGAACCTGGCCCCCTGGACACTGTGGGCAGCTGGATGTCCTTTCAGCTGGGGAATGTCCACGTGTGAAATACCAGGATTCATTCACCGCGTGACTGTGATTCAACAAGTGGTGTCTTTTCAAAAGGATCCGTCATACGATTCCTATAAAGGATCTGCCAGCATTTCCAGTAATAACAACCGATTTGTGACAATTTGATGGGCACCCATTTTTGACCTCCTACTGCCTGCCAGATCCCACACCTTAACCTGGAAACAGAATTCACGGCCCTCTGCCAGCTTGCCTCCCAGTATGTTCTCCCCCGAGGCCTCGCTCCTTCAGCCAGGCAGATTCCCCTCGGCCTCCTGCATCCGTGATGGCAGCTCATCCTTTCTCAGATGCCCACTCCTTCCCCCTCCCCACTTCACAGCTTGCAGCACCTTCCAGACCCAGCCAAAACGACGCTGTGAGAGGCTTGGCCCATGTGGCAGTTTGGCAATTTGATATAGTTACAAATTCCAAAACTAGATATTGGATTATGCTTGTAAACTGGTCTGTTCATCTGGGCATGATTAAGTTATGATTAGGGATTTGACTGGGCCACGTCAGAAGGGCACTGAGCCCCGCCCCTTGGTGGGTGGGATCTCAAAGATAAAAGGCATGGCAAAGGACAGAGTTGGAGTAGTTCTGATGTTGGAGTCTTGAGCTGGAGCCCTGGGAAGTAAGAGAGCTTGGTCATGAGGAAGGAGAGAAGGCCCCGGGAAAAGAGACGAGCCATTCGCCTGAGAGTCTACAGCTGGCCTTGTGGAGAGAGGCAAAGCCTAGAGAGCGTCATAGCCTGTAGCTGACCTTGTGGAGGAAACAGAGGAGTTGAGCCTGTAGAGAAACGGAGCTCTGGGAAGAGAGGAACCCAAGAAGCCTGAACCCTGTCAAACGTCAGCAGTGGTCTTGCTCCAACACAAGGCAATGGACTTTGGTGAGGGAAGAAACTTATGCATTATGGTCTGGTAACTGTGGACTTCTACCTCAAATAAATACCTTTTTTTAAGACCAACCGATTTCTGGTATTTTGCATCAGCACCCCTTTGGCTGACTAATACAGCCCATATGGACGCTAGAGCTCTGTAAACGGGGAAGTCTATTAAATGCCTGTGAAAATCTCACTGAGGGCAGCCTCAGTACAGAGTTAATGGACTGGGATGTGGCATCAGATGCATGCTGCTGGATGACGGAGCTGTCACCACCAAAGAGGCAGAGTCTAAAGGCAGGCCCAATGAGTCTAGAAGGCACGGGAGGAGTGGTTGTTAGCCCTTTTACCTGCCCCAACACACTTGAGGGAGACAGCATGCTCCCACGGTGGCTCAACATGATCTGGCAGAATCTCAGAAACTGGGGAGGGGGTTTTGGGGGGGTCAGAAAGCAGGTCCCCCAGGTGATTCTAATACATGTGCCCACCCACTTGGTGGGAAGTAATATTCTTTAAAGCACGTTTAGAAAATCTAATTCCTCCCCATGGGAGACTGGCATTCTTTTAGCCAGCCTTTCTTATAAATACCCATTTTAAATTGAAGCTATTGGTGGCATTATTTTCTGTGCTATAGTGAGTATAATGCAGGTGACTGCCTAATTATACTGCCTTTATAGTAAAGTGTTCCAACAGAAGACCACAGAATAGAGTTATCAAAACTAGCAGCCTTGCACTAGCAGTCTGGTTATTTCATTAATTACCAATACAGAACTATCCTTTCAAAGTGGCACTGTGCTTGAATGCTTGTCGGATTAGGCAGGAAGCAACGCCTCCCACTTCTGAGTCTGTTTCGATGTCTACGTAAAGGTTAGAGGATGTGCCACTCTCTGTGGACAGGGATGCATCTGTTGTGAGCTTTGCTTGGAAAAGCAGAACACGGGAAGAAAGGCCGGTAAACACCCAGCGGTCAAAAGTCTTCACAGCATCACACAAAGTGTCTAAGTGAAAGGAAGAAATATTAGTGGCAAAAAGATGGAGCTCCAAGGTTCCAGAGAAAGCAAGCCAATTAGCCCCAAAATATAATCAGCAGAGAGTCTGCCACCAAAGAACTTCTAGATTTTACTGTGGGGAACAACTCCAATCATCTGCCCATTAAGAGCCACCTGCCTGGGGAGACACCACCCATCAGCAACTGTCACCAAACACACTAGCATTTGTCCCAAACTGCTGTCAAATGTTAATGGCAAAACTACCCACAGCTCCAAAAAGCTGAGACAGGCTGGAAGCAGCAGTGTCCTTTCCCACAGAGCAGCCCCAGCTTAAGCCACCCACAATGTGTCCCAGAGACCCAAAGGTTGCAAAACATGGCCCAAGAAGGAAAAAAATGAAGGGGGGTGGGGAGAGAAGGCAGGGAGGGGAGGAGGAAGGAACACAAAGCCGTGGCGAGTGAGCACAGCCACCCTACCCTGCTGCCTGAGTCCCCTCCCGGCCAGAGAGCCCGATCACAAAAGCATCAGGTGGCCAATTTGGCAGGTCTCATTCATAAAATATTTTCCTAATAATTGTATCACTGCTTAGTTTTGATTTGAGACTATAAATTATGCACATTAGGGGGAAAAAAAAGCCCTGAGAAGGTAGCTCATTCAATTAACCGTGTTCCTTCGGGGTGAGGGAGGTAGATGTGCTCGTTTGGGGAAGGCTGGTACCTTCTGTGTGTGGGTTTGATTTCAGGGAAGCCTTTACTCCTGGCAACAAGGGGTTAAGATAATTAAAATCAGAGAGCCTTGTTACCAGAGGACATGTTTTGATTATTAGATCAGATGAAGATAAGGGAGCAATAATTTTGGAAGAAGTATTACTGAATTGTTTCATTAACTGCACAGTATTAAAGAATTCCCCCAAGATACAGATAAAGAACATTAATTTGTGAAACTGTGTTTCATTTTTTGTGAAGGCAAACATTAAAACCTTAACTGATTTAGAAGAAATTGCTCTATGATTAAAAAAAAAAGGTCTACAGCTCCATCTCATGTAGTCACATGCAGAAGTTTTCTGAATCATGCCCTTTGACTCTAACAAGGGAACAAGGGGCAAATTATCTAATCATAATGCCATTGCTAGGGTCATAAATGGCTATAACATGAGCAAATTATATTTAACGTAGAAATAAAAAAAGGGGGGGGGGCAGAAATCCTGGGTACCCATTGGACAGGCTGATGAGAGGAACAGACACCAGGGCTGATGGCAAATGCAACCAGGAGGCAGCCATTTCCCCAAAGACGCTGCCAGGACCCGGCACCCAGCTGCTTCTCAGAAAGTAGATGAGATCCACCCCAAGGAGGCAAGGAAGCCGCCAGCGAGGGAGAGCTGTGCGTGTCGTCGGGGCCAGCGAGCGCAGGCCAGCAAGCTGCCGAGAGGACAGACTTGCTGGAAACGGTAACAATTTAGTGCTCCTGAGGGGAGTCCACGGAGGAGCCCTGAGGCTTGTTCATGCTGTTCTCATTTGAGGGGAAGATGTTTGTGGATGGTTGAAGCTCACACAGAAAAAAACAAACAAATCCAAGTAGTCACTTTTGCTTTTAAAGCAGAAAAAAATTGACCATTGTGATGGTTAAGTTCATGTGTCAATTTGGCTAGGTTATGGTTTCCAGTTATTTGGCCAAGCAAGACTGGCCTAATTGCTACTGTGGGGATATTTTGCTTTAAATCATCAGTTGAGTACATCTATGGCTGACTGCATCTACAGTTAACAAAGGAGTTGCCTTCAACAATGAAAGAAGTCTCATCCAATCAGTTGGAAGGTCTTAAAGGAAGTAGTGATGATTTCAGCAGTGCAAAGGGAGAATTTCCATCTCTGCTCAGCCAGCCAGCTTCTCCTGGGGAATTCATCAAAATCCTTTGTTGGAGTTCCCAGCTTGTGGTCTGCCCCATGGATTCTGGAATTGTGCATTCCCACTTGCATGAGCCAACTCCTGTAACAAACCTCATAACCTGTTGGTTCTGTTTCCCTAGAGAAATCTAATACAGATTTGGTATTGGCCATGGTTCCTGAGAAACAGAATCTTAAAGATGAGATTCCTGAGATGGTTCTGGGGTGTTTGGAACTGGTTCTCTAATCTAATTAGATTCAAAGCACTAATGACTTTATTTCCAATGATAGAAATAATGGCAGAGAGTCCATGGCATGAACTGGCAATAGTGATATGCAAAGTACCACCACTGGATACAGCTGTTTAAATGCTTATGAGAGACAAAGCTCTGAGTGAGAGTGTACTTGACACCTTAACAGAGATTTGTGGAGCTAGTAAGTATAATAATGATGTTGGCTGGTTGTGCCTAAATACAAAGTTGTTAAAGAAAGGGATGAGTTCAAGGCTTCAAATTCCCAACCTAAGTGCTGCATGAAGGACATGGAAGTTTCTCTGCGTGCCCTTAGAGAAACTCTTATTTCATGAAGCTGCAGACTTGAGACTTCAGAAAACCAGACCCAGAGTCTTGCTGTGTGAATGGCTGAATTACAACATAAATTGAATTCCCATCCTTGCAGGGTGTCTGTTGTTGAAGTAAGGGTGCAGATTGGAAAGGAATGGGATCCTGAGAACTGGAATGGGAACATAAGGGTTGATAATGATGATGGTGGGAGCACTAAAACCCTACATTCTACTGAGTCTTCTTTGCCAGATAAACCTGTAATAGTCTGCTCTGAGGAAACAGCCATGGAACAGTCATCTGAAGAGAACATTAACCCTGCTGTGCCTGAAAAACCTATAACCACCTCCCCTGATGGAACAGCTCCCACACCTCTGCCTGAAGAGATTAATCCTGTTTTACCAGATGAAACTGCAACAGAATACTCTGAGGTACTTGGGTGGTAAGGCACTTCCAATTCTTCTCATGACCCACTCCCACCACCCTTCTTTTCTTCCAGACCTATAACTAAAGTTCCAATAGGCCCCTAAAGGTGAGATACAAAGTGTGACCCATGAGGAGGTGTGCTACACTCCAAAGGAATTGCATGAGTTTTCCTATTTGTATAGACAGAAGTCAGGGAATATATGTGGGAATGAATATTAAAGGTATGGGATAATGGTGGGAGGAACATAAAGTTGCATGAGGCTGGGTTTATTGATATGAGCCCACTAAGCAGAGATTCTGGTTTCACTGTTTTAGCTCGAGGGGCTAGAAAGGGCTCTAACAGTTTGTTTGGGGGGTTGGCTGAAGCATGGATCAAAAGGTGGCCTACAATGCCTGCGGTTGAAATGCCAGAACTGCCCCGGTGTACTGTAGATGAGGGGCTCCAAAGGCTTAGAGATTCTTAGGGTGGGTTTATCATGCAAGACCTGCTCACCCGCCCCAGGAATGCCCAGAAGACACACCTTTCACCAGGACAATGAGGGATAAAGTTGTGAGACTAACTCCATCATCCCTGAAGAGCCCTGGGATCATTCTTTTTCATAGGTCAGATATTACTATGGGAACTGCTGCCACTGAACTTGGGCCCTGGGTTGGCTAAGTGGCAGAACTTAATCACCAAAGACCAGGTGGGTGTGGCTATCATAATGGACAACAAAGTCAAAGCCGTAATCAGAATAGTCTGACTTGCAGAGACCTATGGTGTTGACTGGTTGATCATGTGGTACCTGGAAGTAAAATAGATGGGAAGTCTACCTGAAATTTTTTTTTTTTTTTTTTGACAAAGTCTAACTTTAACCACAAAAACAGAGAATCTTGGCCTCTCAATCTATTCCCAGACTTGAGAAAGTTTACAGACACAGAACCTTTTAAGGCTGAGGTTCACACTGCCAAAAATAGATACTGTTAATCTTCCTTACAGCCTTCCCCAAAGGGACCTCTGGCCTTGTACCAGGGTAACTGTGTACTGGGGATCAGATATTTCAGGGATTTTTAGACACTGGCTCAGAAGTGACATTAATTCTAGGAGACCCAATATGTCACTGTGATTCACCAAAGTAGGGGCTTATGGATGTCAGGTGATCAATGGAGTTTTAGCTCAAGTCCATCTTGGAGTGGGTTCAGTGGGTCCCCAGACCCATTCTGTGGTTATTCCCCCAGTTCTGGAATGCATAATTGGAATAGACATTTTCAGCAACTGGCAGAATCCCCACATGGGTTCCCTGACTTGTGGAGTGAGGGCCATTATGGTAGGGAAGGCCAAGTGGAAACCACTAGAACTGCCCTTACCTAGCAAATTACTAAGTCAAGCACAATACCACATTCCTGGAGGGATGGCAGAGATTGTGCCACCATCAAGGGCTTGAAGGATGCAGGGGTGGTGATTCCTACCACATCCCCATTCAACTCTACCAATCTGCCTGTGTGGAACACAGATGGATCATGGAGGATGACAGTGGATTATCATAAACTTAACCAGGTTGTGACTCCACTTGCAGCTGCTGTTCCAGATCTGGTATCATTGCTTGAGCAAATGAACACATCCTCTGGTACCTGGTATGTAGCTATTGAGTTGACAAATGCTTTTTTCTTGATACCTGTTATTAAAGACCACCAGAAACAGTTTTCTTTCAGCTGGAAAGGTCAGCAATCTACCTTCACTGTCCTACCCTAGGGATATATCAGCTCTCCAGCCCTATGTCATAACCTAGTCTGCAGGGACCTTGATCGTCTCTCCCTCAAGACATGACACTGATCCATTATACTGATGATACGTTGATTGGACCTAGTAAACAAGAAATATCAACCACTCTATATTTATCGGTAAGGCATTTATGTGTCAGAGGGTGAGAAATAAATCCAACAGAAACGTAGTGTCCTTCCACCTCAGTGAAATTTCTAGGTATCCATCCAGTGATGTGGCGCATGTAGATATCCCTTCTAAGGTGAAGGATACGCTGCTGTATCTGGCCCCTCCTACAACCAAAAAAGAGCCACAATGCCTAGTTGGACTCTTTGGAATTTGGAGACAACATGTTTCTCATTTATCTGTGCTACACTGGCCCACTAACCGAGTGGTGTGAGAAGCTGCTAGTTTTGAGTGGGGATTAGAACAAAAGGAGGTTCTGCAACAGGCCCAGGCTGATGTGCAAACCCCTCTGTGACCTGGGCTATATGATCCAGCAGGTCCAGCGGCAAACATGGATGCTGTCTGGAGCCTTTGGCAGGCCCCTACGGGAGAGTCACAACCCAGACTCTTAAGATTTTGGAGCAAAGCCCTGCCAATCTCTGCAGATAAGTTCTTTCCCTTTCTTCTTTTTCAAAAGATTTATTTATTTACTTTTTATTCATTTTAAACACCCCCCCCCCCACACACCGTTTTTGCCATTTTTTTTGTGTGTGTGTGTGTGTCCATTCATTGAGCAATTCTGTGTCTGTTTTCCTGCCTTCTCCTCCTGTCTTCACCGGGATTCGATCCTGGGAACCTCCGATGTGGGAGAGAGGCATTCTGCCACCTGTGTCACCTCAGTTCTTGGTTTTTCGGCACGTCTCATCTTGGCTTTCCCCTGCGTCTCTCTCCTGTTGTCATCATCTTGCTGCGTGGATTGGTGGGGCCTGGGGGCTCACCTGCTTGCGGAGCCTGACGGTGCACCCATGCACCTTCTGTATTTTTCTTTATTTTACTGGGAGGTCCTGGGGATCGAACCCAGGTTCCTCCAAATGGGAAACAGACACACAACCATTTGAGCCACATCTGCCCCCAGTACTTTCCTTTTGAGAAACAGTTTTTGGTTTGCTACTGGGCCTGGGTAGAGAATGAACGCATAACCATGGGTCACCAAGTTAGCATGAGACCTGAGCTGCCTATTATCAACTGGATGTTGTCTGACCCACCAAACCATAAAGTTGGGCATGCCCCAGCAGCACTCCATCATCAAATGGAAGTGGTATATATGAGAAGGGGCTTGAGTAGGCCCTGAAGGCAAAAGCAAGTTAAATGAAGACATGGGTCAACTGCCAACGGTCCCCAGTTCTGCCACATTACATTCTCTTTCCCAGCCTGCAACTGTGGCATCTTGGAGAATTCCCTACAATCAGCTGACTAAGGGCCTGGTTTTCAGATGGTTTTAAATGATATGCAGGTACCGCAAAATGTTGATAGCTGTAGTAATACAGTCCCTTTCTGGGACATCCCTGAAGGATGATGATGAAGGAAAATACATCCAGTGGGCAGAACTTGGAGCAGTTCATTTTGATTGGAAGGAGAAATGGCTGGAAGTGCATTTGTATACTGATTTGTGGGCTGTGGCTAATGGTTTGGCTGGATGGTCAGGAAATTGGAAGGAACATGATTGGAAAATTGATGACAAAGAGGTCTGGGGGAGAGGTATGTGGATAGATCTTTCTGAGCGGGCAAAAAACATGAAGATATTTATGTCCTATGTCCTCAGCAGAGGATGTCTTCAGCAGAGGAGAATTTTAATAATTAAGTGAACAGGGTGAGCAGTTTGCAGGTACTAAGACTCTTTTCCCACCCACTCTTGTCATTGCCCAATGGACTCATGAACAAAGTGGCCATGGTGGGAGGGGCAGAGGTTACATGAATGGGCTCAGTAATATGGACATCCTCTCACCAAGGCTGATCTGGCTACAGCCATGCTGAGTGTCCAAGCTGACAGTATCAGACACCAACACTCAGTTCCCAATATGGCACCATTCCCCGAGGTGATCAGCCTGCTTCCTGGGGTGGCAGGTTGATGACACTGTACCACTTCCATCATGGAAGGGACAACATTTTATTCTTCCTAGAATAGACATGTACTCTGGATATGGATTTGCCTTCCCTGCATGCAGTGTTTCTCCCAAAACTAACACCCGTGGACTTACAGAATGCCTTATCCACTATCATGGCATTCCACACAACAGTGCTTCTGATCAAGGAACCCAACTCATGGATAAGGAAGCATGGGAATGGGCACATGCTCATGGCATTCACTGGTTTTACCATGTTCCCCATCATCCTGAAGCAGCTGGAGTGATACAACAGTGGAATGACCTTCTGAAGACTCAATTACAGTGCCAACTAGGTGGCAATACCTTGCAGGGCTGGGGCAATGTCCTCCAGGATGCTGTGTATGCACTAAACCAGCATCTGATCTATGGTACTCTTTCTCCCATAGCCAGGATTCATGGGTCCAGGAACCAAGGGGTGGAAATGAGAACAGCACCCACTCACTATTACCCCTAGTGATCCACTAGAAAAATTTTTGCTTCCTGCTCCCACAACCATAAGCTCTGCTAAGGTCTGTTTAAGGTCTTAGTTCCAAAAGGAGGAGTGCTTCCACCAGGAGACACAACAATGATTCCACTGAACTGGAAGTTGACTGCCACCTGGCCACTTTGGGCATCACATGCCTCTGAAACAATAGGCAAAGAAGGGAGTTACTGCACTATCTGGGGTGACTGGCACAATTAACAAGGGGAGGAAGGACTGCTACTACACAACGGAGGCCCAAGGCATCTCTTAGTACTACCACGCCCTGTGAGTTAAGTTGAAGGACAACTGCAGCAGCCTAAACCAGGGAGGACCACGAATAGCCCAGACCCTTCAGGAATGAAGGTTTGGGTCCCCCTACCAGGCAAAGCACCACGACCAGCCAAGGCACTTGCTGGGGGTAAAGGGAATATGGAAAGGGCAGTGGGAGAAGGGAGTTATAAATCCCAGCTATGGCCATGTGAAACGTACAGAAATGAGGACTTAAAATGGTTATGCATATTTGTTTTGTTACGAATGCTTATATATAAACATAAAGCAAATGCCTTTGTTTTCTTTCCTATCTTATGCCCTTATCATATAACATAAGTTATATTAACTTTATTTTTCAGTATTTAAGTTACAGAATATCAAGTTTAAAAGAGAATATTTCCCAAGGACTTGTACCCTATTCTGGGGAGAGTTAACACATGTCCCGTTGTGCATAGGACAGGTGAGTATTGGTAGGTGGAAGTATGACTGTTACTTCTATTTAGAGATTAAGTATGGTTTAAGGAGATGTGCATGGGTGCCAAGTTGACAAGGGTGGACTGTGATGGCTAAGTTCATGCGTCAACTTGGCCAGGTTATGGTGTCCAGTTGTTT
The DNA here is from genome assembly GCA_029593785.1 of Cabassous unicinctus. Classification (NCBI taxonomy): domain Eukaryota; kingdom Metazoa; phylum Chordata; class Mammalia; order Cingulata; family Chlamyphoridae; genus Cabassous; species Cabassous unicinctus. The sequence goes on along the minus strand of JAQZBX010011093.1, from coordinate 8,539 downwards.
GGCCAAGCACTGGCCTGATTGCTACTGTGAGGATATTTTGTAGACTTAAATCATCAGTAAGTTGATTGCATCTGTGGCTGATTACATCCACAACCAGGTGAGGAGCTTGCCTTTAACAATGAGAAAAGTCTCATCCAATCAGATGAAGGCCTTAAAGGGAGACCTGATGATTTCAGCAGTCCAAAGGTCGAATTTCCATCTCTATAGCCAGCAGCTTCTCCTGGGGAATTCATCAAAAACCTTCACTGGAGCTCCCAGATTGTGGCCTCCCCTACGGAATTTCGACTTGCCCATCCCCAGAGTTGCATGACCCAATTCCTACAATAAAATCTCCTAATATTTACATAATATATTTATCTTCAGTTGATTCTATTTCCCCGGAGCTCCCTGACTAATAAAATCATTATCTTTGCAGACAACAAAAATGAGCTATGCCTTATGTAATGGCCAACGCAGGGCAAATGAGGCGACTTCTGAGATGAGGCTGCCTGCCATTGTCACTGCATCAGGCACACACCAGTTTCCAGGGTACAGCCCAGAAGCAACCTACTGACATGCTGACGAGGCTGCTGGGGACAAGGGAGCAGGAAACGCCGCACTGGGCTGCCTTGGGCCGGCTGACCTGACTGACTGAGTGTCCTCCGGGCCCATGAACGGATGCTGTGCTTGCATCCACCGCTCCTTCCTGTGCGTGGTCAGCATGGCAGAGGGGTGCACATGTGTGCATGCGTCCAGCCCTCCTGTGCATGGATGGTGGGGCACAGGGGGTGTGTGTGCACGTGTGCGCGTCCGTCCAGCCCTCCCACCCCGTGTGTGCGCTCGTCCAGCCCTCCTTCCTGGGGGCAGCCTGGGCCCCGGCGGTTTCCGCGGTACCCTTACCTTGAGCGTGCTGTTCTTGGCACTCAGCTGCTGCTCGAGCTGGGAGATCTGGCTGGCTGAGTTCTCGCGCAGCTTTGTGAGGCTGGCCTGAAGTCTCTGCACATCCTCTACCAGCTGGGCGATCTCCCGCTCTTTGGCGGCCAATTCAACTTCCAGACTGGAGCGGGTCAGCACCTCTATGGCCTGCTCCTGCGGAGGAAAAGAGATGACACAACTGCACCGGCATCAGGCAGCTGCTCGGGTCACCTGTGCTGGAAACTGAGGCAAAAGACCCACAGGCTGAGTTGTGGCTGGTGGCCTCGCTGCCGGGTGCCTCCCTGCCCTACCTTCCCGTTAGGGAGTTAGCTGCAATCTGGATCCAGCTATTCGCCAAGGATCATGTACCCACCACGGACCAGGCATATAGCAGTGAGCCAAGTGGACAGGAGTCCCTGCCTTCACAGAGTTTACCTTCTAGTGGGAGTCAGGTGGGAAGGATGCAATGACTACATTTCTTCGTAAAATATGAAGTGTTGGATGGTGATGAGTGCTACAGAAGGAAAAAACAGGAGAGGGGGGCTGGGGGTCAGGAGAAGTTTCACTGAGGTGATACTTGAGCAAAGATGTGAAAGGTGGAGAGAGGGGCCCTGCCAATAGCTGGGGGTGGGGGGTGGGGGGGTGCTCCAGCAGGGGATCAGCAACGGGGAAGGCTCTGAGGAGCGAGAGCGCCTAGAACGTTCTGAAACGTTCACTTTTCTAACGCAAGATGACAATGTCCTCTGGTTTCATTACTAAATTACATAGAAATTGCAATATTGTTTGAGAAGCTGATTCTCAGAGTCAGCTTTTTCAACAGAGTTAAAAGATGTGGAAGATGTACAGTTGGGGTTCCTTTGCTTAGAAACTCTTAGGACAATTGATTTTACAAACTTATTTCTTAAAAAATGCCCCTTGTAGAAAACATGCAATAAAGAGAAAAGGTATAAAAAAGAAAAAGTCATTCATAATTCTGCTTCAAAGACTAAAACCGTTCTTTTTTCAAGTTTTGAAAAAAAGCATGGCTCTGAATGATTTTGGGTGCTTTCCTGTCAGGCAGCTGGAGGCTAGGGCTGGGTGACGTGGCTGGGGAGGATGGGGCGGCAGTGATGGGGAGCCCCGCCGCACAGTAAGGTGCCATTCTGTGGGGGCCAGAGAGGGTGGCGGCCGTGGCCCCAGCGCGTGAGCGCGGCCAGGCCATTCCATGCGCAGACGTGCTCGTCATGAGGTTTCTCCCTCTGGGGAGAGCCAGTCACCCAGGGAACGAGTTTTACGCTTCCGCCTCTTGGGAAACGGAGGCCTTTACCACTTAAGACTGGAAAGCTTTGCATGGAAAGTGACTCCTCCACGCACACGGTTGTGACGGAAGTTCTTCATCTCTCCTGACCCCTGCACCTGGCCCTGGGGCCCCGCGCATCGTCCTGCAGCTTTATTAAGAGATGTGCGTTGTGCGAAGCAGTTCCATCAGGCAGCTCGCAGGCAGCCGCCAACTCACAAACTGGGGCCAGTCCACGGTGGGATGAGAACAGAAACGGAGGGAAACTTTTATAGCAACTTGACATTGCTGTGACCTTTTTATCATCTTTTATAAAACCATCAGTCTGCAATAGGTTGGAAAATGAAAAAACAAAACAAAACAAAACAAAACTGTCCTTCACTACAGAGGGTTTGGACAAGGCAGGGAGCCAGGGCAAGTAGCAGCAGGAGGTTGGAGGGCCTCAGAGGGAACGCTGAGAGAAGCACGGGGAGGTGAGCCCCGGGAAGGGAGACGGGTCCGGCCTGAGGAAGGAAGGGGGCTCCATTTCAGGGTGGGAGCCGAGGGCAAGATGGGGCACTGCGGGTGGGCAGAGGCCGCAGGGCAGGGAGCAGGGCAGGAGGAATGGCCGGCGCCGAGAGGCCAAGCCCGAAGTGCACTGAGCATGTTGGTGCCTAACGGTGGCCACAGGATGGTGGCCGGAGCAGCCGGGCTGGAGGCGCTGGCCGCAGGGCACCCTGAGGCTCTGGAGCAGGGAGGGGACAAAATGGAAGCTCCTCAGGGCATCAGCCTCATGGGGGCACTGGCTGGCGGATGCCAGGCCTCACAATGGGTTAAAGCACTTGTAGGCAAGATCTTGCAGAGAAAGCCAAAGGCAAGCTTGGTCCTTAAACTGGGTAAGTGCAGGTCAACAGATGCATCAGGGATCAGTGGTCCAACTGATACGGATCAAAACTGCAGCTCTCTGTGCGAAGCCTGGACCCAGGATGGGACCTGGGAGTGGGCAGACCTCGGGGGCCACCTGACTCAGCCGCAGGCTGACTATGTGAGGGTGGGCACGTCACTGACCTCCCAGGAGCCCGGGCCACAGATTCCTCATTCATGAGGTAGCAAAAGCCCTTCCTATCTTTCTAATAGGCCAAATGAAATGAGACTGTATACCCCAAAGCAGTAAGCCCCTGGAGAGAAGAGAGGAAATATCATCCCACCCTCGGCCCAACCTAAGGCTGGCTCCTGTCTCAGATTCGGTGGCTCTCCTGGTTGTTGCAGGGTAAAGACACAGGAGCTAAGAAAGAAACTGAGGAGGCCCCTGAAATGACAGGGAGGCTGCGGGTAGGGGGAGCAGCCCGAGGCACTGAGTGACTTGGGCACCACCTGGGAAGAGACTGCACAACAGGGGGACCAGGTGACCGCGCGGGCCAAGGGCAACCTTCAAAACTCCAGGGAGGGTGGTTCCGGGCAGCTAAGATGCCCCAGGAAGTGGAATCACGAGGCAGCACACGTGGATTCAAAGAGGGCCGGGGCCCCTGGCTCTCAGGTCTGCCCAAGGCTCAATCACATCAGAATCACTCAGTGGGCCTTTAGAAAACCCGTGGGTTCCCTTAGGGTTGACCTGTGTCCCTTTACCCTGTGAAGGTGCCCACTTAGAAAGAGGGTCTTTGAGGATGTGATTCACACAGCTGAGCACCGCCCCCCATCCCATATGACTGGGGTCCTAGGAAGGGGGAAAGTTTGGATACAAACATGAGAGAGAGGACGGAGGCAGAGACCTAGCTGCTGCTGCCACCGCCAAGGAACGCTGGGGCTGCCAGGAGCCAGGAGAGAGGCAGGGATGGATTTGTCCCGAGATTCGGCAGAGGGAGCGCAGCCCTGCGACAGCTGGATTTCGGCCTTCCAGCCTCAGGACTGAGAGAACCCACGTCTGTTGTTTGGAGCCACCCAGGTTGTGGAACTCTGCTATGGCAGCCCCCGGAAATTAAGATAGGTACCAGGTCCTGCCCTGGAGATGGTGGTTCAGGAGTGGGGGCTGGGGCATAGGAACCCCCTTGGTGATTCGGGGGGAGCCAGGTTCAGCGCCCTGGCTCAGACAAGACCAGGAAGAAAGGGTGGAAGCCGACTTCCCCAAGACTGAACACCTGGCTGCGGCAGGGCCAGGGGCAGTGGACAGGGACTCACATGATGACAGGCCCTCTGTGGCGGGGGAGACCCCAAATCTGTCCCAGCAGGGAAACCTCCACAGCTCCAGGGTTCTAAGACCTACAAGGAGCCCTGCAGTCCTCTAAGGTGCTGGGTCTTGGGGAGAGAGAGTCCTGACAGCTCAGACACCAAGAGACAGGAAGGCTGCATGGCACGCTTTGCAGACCCACATGTGCTGTAAAAAGCGGAAGGGCCTGAGTGATGACAGCGGTGCTGGCGCACTTCCAGAGGGAAAAGCGAGCGCAGAAACTGATGTGGGGTGCCAGCCGATGTTGTCTCTGAGCCCACTGCCGCCCCTCACTTCCAACCACCTTGCATGAATTATCACAAGTCACAAAACTGTCTACTGAGTCCTCCTACCAGGACCAAAAGATGCTGGAGAATCATCTCTTTCATCCTGCAGCTATTTTTATATTAAATACAAACGAGATGCAAAAGTACCGCTCAGTACCAGGGACGCCTGACTGGGAAATGATGGTAAGCCTAGGATCCAGCCTATGACAAATGCTCGAAGCCTGAGCTAATCCTTTACCTTTACCCCACTGGGGGGAAAAGGCAAGGGCACAGGAAGCTCAGTTTTACTTTCCTTTTTGCCGCCTCTCTTGGAAGGCTGGATCCTATCAGGTGCACTTGCTAATGTTTACCTGTAAGTATTCTGTAAATTACCCTCCTATAGATCGACTCGTTTAATGCACATGAAGGAAGGTGGTGGAAAAAGAACGGACTTTGGAGCAGAACAAGCTCAGGTTCCGATTCTGGCTTTCTCATTTGCCGAGCTGAGTGACCTTGGGCAAATGACCCAGCTCTTTTGAGCCTCAGCTTCCTCATATGTAAAATGATGGCGACAATAACACTAACCTCTGACAAATGGTGTGATGAGGCAGAAACAAACTAACCCTATTAAGCCCAGCATGGTCCCTAAGGCAAAGCAGCTCTCTAAGGGGCTGCTTGCCTTCTAGAACTGCCGATTCCGTTGAGACACCAGTGGACCTGCTTGGGCCTCTGCTGCGTCTATAGACCAACTATTTCTCTGCTGAGTTTTGCCAGCCAAACCCAACAGACCATTTTTCCGCTGGCCCAGGTTCCTACGTCTGCTCCCCAACTGGCTGGGGCTCCTGTCTCTGTGGGAACGTGAGGTTGCTGCCAGCCCGGCAGGGCCGCCCCCGGAAGCCTGAAGTGATGCCATGTAAACACGGCACTTAGCGATGATGGAGTGTGTGAGCACCCCAGGGCCCACAACTTACTCTACCTGCAGGAACATTCATTTCCTTCTGAAATGTTTTGGTTGCTGCAGCCCAGAATGGTGCCAAAAATCCTCTCAATCAAAACATTTCGCTGAGGAGCCCAGTGTAGACGCACGAGAATGGATGGCTTCCTCCAGAGGACCAAGAGGCCCCAGAGGCCGGGAGGAGTGGGTTCCGATGGCAGCCCCTGCCGCCCCCCCGGTGCTGCCTCCTGGCCTCGGCCATGCCCTGCTCCAGCCCAGCTACACCTGGATGAGGAGCCGCCGAGCCAAGCGTACGTTTCGGGTAAAATTAAGAATTAGTGTCCATGACGTACGGAGGACGTGACAAACGAAGGGCAAGATGGAATCTTAAATGGAAAACTTTTTTCTTTATCCTGAAACATTTATTTAACATGCTTTATGTCATGTCAGTTTTTAAAAAGAAAACGAAAATCCGTTTTTAAAAGACAGTTCTAAGCCTAAAAGATCTGCTTTAGGTCTGCCAGTGTTTCTGATCCGCTCCTGGGGAACCCTCTAAACCCCTCTGTCTGGGCGTCAGAAGACCCCAGTCAAGCCCTGGCTCGGATGCCGCCCGAAAGCGCACCAGGGCAGGGGCCAGGCGGTCAAGTTCTCGGAGCTTCCGCTCCCTCGTTGATATGAAGGAACAATGCCCCGTTTCAGAGACTGGGTGAAAAAAATGGCTGCCAAACAGACATGGATTTACCACCATAGCAATTTTCCCTGATTAGGCTGCAGTCTCTCTGGGAAGGGCCTCGCCTTATTCCTCGTTGTCTCCCCAGGGTCTGCCACAAGCCCTGGCACACAGCAAGGCCACAACACAGCTTTGATGAATAAAGAAAGAACGCTTGCCACGGCAAGACACTCATCTCAGGCTTTCAGGGCTAAAAGGGACTTAGGACTTGATCGCTATTTCACAGAGGAGGAAACCGAGGCCAAGCGAGTTTAGGAACCTGAGGTCTGTACGTGACCGAGCAGTGGGGGTGAGCCTAGAAACCGGCACTCCTGGGTCAGACGCCAATCACAAGATGACAGTCAGCTCGAAGGTTTCCTGAGGACCCTCTGCGCAGGCACTGTGCTCATCAGAACGTCCTGAGTCCTTGTAAAAAAAAAACCCCCTTTACAGACAAGGAAACCGAGGCCCAGGAAGTGAAGCCGCCTGCCCAGCTGCACGGCTCACCTACTCCACTGCTCCCAATCATGCACAGCGCTGAAGGAAAAGAGCTGGGAAAGTTCTGCCAGAGAGTTAGTTTTGTTTCACCTTAGAAAACTCAGGAGGGAAAAAGGGCTGCAATGGGGCCTCACTCCCCCGAGCGCGGGCACTGTAGGTGCGAGGCCAGCTGTTACGTTAAGATGGGACAGGGAGTTATTTTGGGACCTCTCTGGTCTTCCCAGTTCACCACCAACCGCTTCTTACAAGGAAAAGCACATCCAGGAGAGGAACAAACCTCTGGTTTTCCTTGGTACCTCTGGGGGGACTCATTTAAGATCTCCACCCATATTCTACCAGTTTCCCTGGGGCGTGGCCGTGAAGGTGCTTTCCTTGGTGACCAGACCTCACCGGGCCTCCAGCTTGGCGCCAGGTGGGCGACACGCTGACCACGAGGCACCCGTGCAGCATCAGCCAAGCGATTCCTTTGGACTTCAGGGTCCATCCCCGAACCGTTACAAACACTCCCCGCCAAGAAGGTGGTTCTGTTTAAAATACGACTCCAAAAAGGAGATGCCAGAAATAAAAATAACAAAGCAGCTGTCGCCCAAAGCTGCCGAGGCCAGGCGGGCGGTGTCCCGGCAGGGCCGTGGCTACCCACCACGTCCGGTGCCTTCTGGATCTGCGAGGCCAGCTGGAGAGAGTGGTTGGCTGACGAGAGCTGCTCCCTCAAGGTCTCCACCTCCCTCTGCGCCACCTCTGCCCTCTGAAGGAAATGAAAAGGGGCGAAGAAAAAACGCACGTTCAGTTTAACAACTGACAATTATTACAAGAACATTCATCAATTCATGCCTGGCTGACTGTAATTGATTTTCCTAAACACTCAACCTAATAAATGCTAGAAAAAAACATAGAATGTGATGGATTTTTATTTTAAACAGTACAAGGAAGAAATAATTGAGCGATTATGACAGTAATTTAACGCTAGGAGCAAGGAATCCCCTGCTGATGCTCACGCTCCGGCCCACTGAATTTCCCAGACTGAATAAATACGAGTGGAAATAGTCTTTTGATTCAGTTTTTTTCTATTCTCATAGACCAAGAAGATTTTATTGCAGGATTACTCCTGGGAGTAATTCTCACGGGTGAACAGTGAATTAAAGACACTTTGGCCATTCTCTTCCTAAAAACCGCACAACGTTGTGGTTGTTTTCCTTCAGAAAGTATTTCCATAAACGTAAAGGGTGTAAATGACACTTCTTCTGTGAGAGTCAGGCTCATTTCAACACGTTTAACCCTTCCCCTAACCGATTCTCTGAGGCCAGTGCTGGGGCTAAAGCGAGCAGGCTGACTGGGAGGCCAGGGGCGCTGGGGGCGAAGAGGGCGGAGCCCGAGCAGGAAGGGGCTGCCAGGGGAACGAGGGGGCTCCTCCCTCCGGACAAGGACACCATGGCCACGGCGAGCAGAGCAGGGTCTCGTACTGGACAGAGAAGGCCCCAGGGAGCAGCAGTCGGAGGAGGAGGGCCTGGGTGTGGGGAGAGAGGAGCCTGGGCAAGCTGCCTCCCCGGCCAAGCCTCCGCCTTCCCACTTCTGACAACGGAGCACCACTCGCTTCTTGGGGACCTTGCAGGCACTGATGCACACGGAATCCATTCAGAAGCGTTACTGAGACGAAAGTGTGAGATGGCGGGAAACGGTAAGGAGCCGTGTGCCGGCTGAGAAGCACCCGTGCCGCCTCCTTCCACCAGACTCACACGCGCCAATTGAGAAAGATTAACGAGGGCAGCCCGGCCGAGCCGGG
>JAQZBX010011092.1:8562-43415 GCA_029593785.1 Cabassous unicinctus | reverse complement strand
AATCAAAATTAAAGTTTTACAACAACAACAAAAAGATAGCAATGACCAGGGATGAATACAGAATTGAGTAGGTAATGTTCTGCATTACAAATGAGGTACCTCCATGCATTTCTGAGTATTCAGATATGTGTGTTTCTGGAATAAGGATGATAAGAAGTATGACCAACTACATCATTCTGTGTATAATTGTGATGATAATTGATATCATGAACTTAAACAGCCCAATATTTTCTCCATAAATTATCATTATGACTCTTTTAGGAAAGTGGATCTGAATCAGATAAGTTACTAAAAAATACTGATTTCCTAAAGTTTTGTTTTTCTATATTTGAGAAGTTGTGGGTTTACAATCAGGTACAAAATGCAAGATTCCCATGTAACACCTGTGACAGTTTGAATTTTTTGAATCCAATGAAAAAATTTTAGGAGGAGGAATTGTAAGCTGATTGATAGAAAAGTCTTAGATTGCTTTGAAGAGGCATTGGTAGGAATATGGACCCTAAAGTTATTTCCAGTGAGGCATTAGAAGGAAATGATGAAACTATTATTAGAAACCTGAGGAAAGGCTATCTATTTTCAAAGAGAACATGGCAAAAATGACTCCTGATGTTAAATGGAAGGCAAAATTTGAATGATTGTATTTTGCATATGGAAAGAATATTTCTTTTTGGGTTTCAGAGGATGGAGTGTGACAGTTCAAATCTGTGAATTCCAAAAGGCTAAAGATTGTTTTCCACTAATCCAGTTCTGTGTCTGTGAGATCCATTTAACTGGATTATGTCAGTGAGTGTGATTCATGTTTACTCTCTGCCCTCTTGCTGGGACTGACATAAAGGAAGACACAAATTGACAGACACAGAAAAAGGGAGCTGCCACATTTGATTATGCTGTGTGAGAGAAAGGACTGCAGGAAAATAGAAGCCCCTGAGAGGCTAAAGTGTTGAGTTCCAGAAGGAGTAACTATGACTAGTTACATATAGCTGAGCTCCAAGATATGGTAGATTCTGGATTGGAAAGCAGAGACCTCCACAGAGATCATGGCCATCTTGCATCACCATGTGGCAACAACACCAGGGTCAACATTAGTTGACATTGGAGTGAGAAAGCATTTCTGCTGATGCCTCTATTTGGACATTTCATGGCCTTGGAACTCTAAGTTTTTACCCCAAATAAATCCCCATTATAAAAGCCAGCAAATTTCTGGTACTTTGCATTGGCATCACCTTTGTAAACTAAAACACCACCCTATTACTAACACCTTGCATTGGTGTGGAATATTTGTTACAACTGAAGAAAGCTCTTTTTTATAATTGTACTATTAACTATAGTCCATGCTTTAGCTTAGGGTTCACCTGTTGTGTAGAACAGCTCCATATTGATAAAAAAGAATGATATTGGAGGATTCATATTTCCTAATCTTAAAACCTATTATGTGGACATAGTAATCAAAACAGAAAGAACCTCATGGTAAATAGAGTAAAAACCATGGTTTATTTTGATTGTTGATTTCCTCTGACATTTTCATTATGTTCTAATTTTAATGACATATTGTTTTCAGACCTGAGATGCATATGGAGAAATATGTTTTTTCTTTTTTTTTCTTTTCTCTTGTCTCCCATTCCTAAACCATCTATTCCAGAAATGTTAGTTCCTACCAACAAATAACCTGTTCTCCGTCATGATCTTGCAGTTGCCTGATTTTATTGACCTATCTCTTTCTACACATCTAAGTTACTCCTATAATGGTTGATATTTTCACTGTATTGCCTATATTTTGTGCTATTTATTATTCCTCACCTCAGATTTTTCTGGCAGCTAACCTGATACCACTCATCATTCCTATTCTTGAGAAATTTATATAAGTACAGAATCACCAGAGTTTCCTGAACTCTGATAATGCATTTTGAAACCTCCAGAGAAACAGTGCCTGAGCTAGGTGAAGTCAAAGTTGTAAAGTAAGTGTCCAGAGGCACAAGGGATTTTAATGTGGACAGTAGCTAAGAAACATTAGGTGAGATTATGGTTCATTGACTGAGGGAAAATAATTTCTAAGGAGTTTCAAAACTACTAATACTTGCATTATCACATAAGGTCATATTCTTTTCTTCCAAACTAATTTCATTAATTAATGTGTATAAAACTGATGACTCCTGGGAGTTAAATTTCAAAATACTTCCTGTTTATTCTTATTAAATCTGCATTCAAAAGTCCCATTTGCTTTTTTGCAGAATAAAGATTCATTTCTGATTGCATGCCTAATAGGTTTAGTGGATATTTAAAATCCACTCCAAATGCAAACTCATAGGTATTTCAAAGATATTTTGAGACTTCCAAATATTTTTGCAAATTAACCTAGCTTTGTTTAAGTTACTGCTTTGTATTTCCCTTCATTTATTTCAGATTCTATTCTTGAAGAAGAATTAACAGAATTCTCAAAGAGAATTCTTCTGGATGCAGCCTAACTCTAATGTGAAATCCATTGAGACTTGGTGGTCAATGAATTACCCATACCACCCTGGCTTGGGGAAAGTCCAACTACCATGCATTAAGGTGGGGGTCTTCTTTCTTGGGCCTTCGCATTTGTCTACCTTAGACCACCTGACACTTTCCCTGAGGATAAAATATTTGCATTATTTTACACCATCATTACACCTATGTTCAATCCCATAATCTATACTCTTAGAAATACAGAGATGAAAAATGCCATGAAAAAAGTTTGGTGTCGAACATTATTTTTTAAAGAATCACACAATTAAATTATAAAGCTAGACTCTTCCCAGAGATCAAATATTTCATTGGTCTCATGAATGTAATAGATGAAGGTGATACGACATAGAGTTTTAAATTAACATTTACTCAAAGATTAATAATACCATACCAAAATAATATTGACACGTAATTTTTATATGGAGTAAGTAGGATTACCTGAACCAAAATCATTTTTGTCAAAACAGTAAAGATGAGGCTTGTTTGAGCAGTGAATTTTATTGGAAAAAATTTAATGACAATTTTATTTAAAACTTTTGATTTACGAGTAGGACACATCATGGCATATTCTGTAGTAATGAGAAGATAAAATCTATAATTTAAGTGATTACTTAAGTGATTTATAATTAAGTGATTACTTAAATTAAATTAAGTGATTACTTAAATAATCATTAAAATGATTATTTTAATTTTGTTGATTTTTACCTATATAACATCTAGTGGCATTCAAAATCGATTCTGCAATGTTGAAGCTAGTGTAGTAAAATATGATTAAAGGTGTCTTCTGCAGGTTAACTTATCTGAATTTTTGCTAAAAAATAATAATTAGTGAATGCAGATCAAAAATACTGTAATGGAATGTTGAAAACATGTTCTATTTAGGGACCAATATTGAAAATCATTTTTCATAAGCCTTATTAAAATGAATTATATGATACATATGTTGAATCAACTTTCTTAAATTTGGCAATTAAATGGTTACTTGTTAGATCCAGAATCAGAGACTTTCATATTACTAGGGTAAAAAATAAGGAAATTACACAAAGGACATCATCTAAATACAAAAATAAATAATATTTAGAAGCAAAAAAAAAATTGTGACACAATAGATAAAACATATCCTCCTGAACTATTATGAAGAGGCAACTTCTTAGAAAGATTTCATAGAGAAAGGAGAAAAAATTGATAAAATATATATTTTTTAGGAGGTAATGGGGATTGAACACAGGACCTCATATACGTGAAGCAGGCACACAACCACTGAGCTAAATCCATCAACTCCCCAATTGGACTTGTTTTTTTCATTTGTTTGTTTGTTTTGCTTTGTTTTTTTGGAGGTACTGTGGATTGAACCCAGGATTTCACACATGAGAAGCAGGCATCAACCACTTGAACTATATCCATTCCCAATAATGTAACTCTTAAGAAGCAGAACACAAATCATAAGGAAAAAAGCTCGAATAACAAAACTATATGAAAAAGAAGGTAATTAAACTATGGAAAGTATCATATTATGCACTTGCATTTCAAGAGTTGCAATCACTCTGGTGATACAGTACAAAGGATAAAGATAAGAAAAAATAATGAGCGTATTAAAATCAAGTACAGCATTTATAGTTAGAAGGAATTAGAAAAATTATTTATTTGTAAAGATACTAACAAAGGATCAAAATTATTTGCAGATTTAATTTCTCTTTGAAAAAACCATAAGAAGACAATATTGCAAAGTAAAAACATTTGAGAAAATGGCTTGGAACATGAAATATTTTATTAGCACACTATCTGTGTTTCATTGTTTAGAGAAAGTAAAATGAAACATTCATTTGATTAAGCTCATGGTGTAAAAACACATGTCCTTTAAAAATATACATATTTTCTAAAAGCATTCAATTAAAAATAAATAAAAACTGTTCAATTATAATATCTCCTCCTCTCCTAATTTGACTGTATACACTATTTTCACATATGGGGAACATTTCCAGTGTCACTAACAATCATGCATCAATAATGAAAAATGAGATATCTGAAAGGAAATCCACTCTAGTATATATCTCCAAGTGCCTATCAGGGAGGGAATGAATTCCAACAGACTGTAAGCCTCCTATGGTATATTTTTCTTATTTTTGTATTTCTTACATAAAGGAAACACTATTATCCCAATTAATACTTACGCACTTATAAAGCAATCTTACCCTGTGTCTTGGTTCAAGAATTTCTTCTTGTCTAGACACTTGCCTTTCTCAACAGAATGATTGCATTATTCCCATACAGCTCTTCCTAATTAAGTCATACCTGCCTCACAGCCAGGAGTATACCTGGAAAAACCTTTAAAGCTGCAATGCTTGTCTTCAATGCCAGGATCTTCTCTTTTGATGGTTCACCTTTTAGGAACTATAGCAGTTTGATATGGTTTATGGATTCCAAACATAGATATTGGATTCTGTTTATAAACTGGTCTGTACTTGGGCATGATTAAATTATGATTAGGGCTTTGACTGGGCCATGTCAGGAGGATATTGAGTCCCTACCCCCTTGGTGGGTGGGTACTCACAGATAAAACGACACGGAAGAGCACAGGCATTAGCTGGAGTTTTGATGCTGGAGTCTGCAGCTAGAGCCCTGGGAAGTAAGCACATAGAGAAGCTTGGTTGGGAGGAAAGAGAGAAGGCCCCAGGAAGAGAAGCAAGCTGTTTGCCTAATAGTTTACAGCTGGTCTTGTGGAGATAACAGAGCAGCTGAGCCTGGAGAGAGGCAAGCCCCAGGAAGAGAGGAACCCAGGAAGCCTGAACCCTTACAGATGTTGGCAGCCATCTTGCTCCAAAACGTGGCAATAGACTTTGGTAAGGGAGGTAACTTGTGCTTTATTGCCTGGTAACTGTAAGTTTCTACCCCAAATATATACCCTTTATAAAAAGCAACCCATTTCTGGTATTTTGCATCAGCACCCCTTTGGCTAACTAATACAGAATTTAGTACCGAGGAGTGGGGAAGTGCTTTTGCAGTTAACAAAATGCTGGAACAGTTTTATAGATGGGTAAGAGGTATTTTCGGGAGGAATTGTGAAATTCTTGGTAGAAAATACCTACAGTGCTTTGAAGAGACTGTTGATAGTAATATGGATTCTAAAGACACTTTTTGGGGGCCCTGAGAAGTAAATGATAAAACTATTATTGGAAACTGGAGGAAAAGTGATCTGTATTTTATAGTGGCAGAGAACTTAGCAAGATTAACTCCTGGTGTTTTATGAAAGGCAGCATTTGAAAATGCCAATCCTGGGCATTTAGCTGAAGAACTTTCCAAAGAAACCTCAGAGAATGTGGCTTGGCTTCTCCTTGCAGTTTATAGCAAAATGCTAGATGAGAGAAATATGCTGAGCACAGAAAGAGGCAATCCTGGGAAGAAAGGAACCTAGGAAGCCTGAACCCTTATAGACATTGGCAGCCATCTTGCTCCAACACATGGCAATAGACTTTGGTGAGGGAGGTAACTTGCGCTTTATGGCCTGGTAACTGTAAGCTTCTACCCCAGATAAATACCCTTTATAAAAACCAACCCATTTCTGTTATTTTGCATCAGCACTCCTTTGGCTGACTAATACAGGAACTTTCACATAACTAACAACTTATTTCCAGTGGAGCCATGAAGACTCTTGTATATAGGGGAAATCATTCCCTCTTTTTCAGAGAAAATTAGCCTTAACTAATTTGTTATTCAAAGTTCTGTTGATTGTGTATAATGTACTATTTTTTTCAAGAAATATAGTGGATTTCTTAAGTTTAAAAAAGTGTCCATGTTTATGTGTGGTTGTGTGTATAGCATGGGGGTTGCTCATGGTTCTAGAGGAAGGGTCACAGAAAAGACCTTTGCAATCAAAGAGAATGCTGTTCAGAAGTGTGTTTGCTATATGACTAAGAAATGGATATACAATCTCAGGATATGGTCAAGGATGATTTATTTCTACTCTTTGAGTTTAATTTGTTAAAATGCTCTTTAACATTGATTTCAAGGAGGAGAAGCATGATAGAAACGTGTGGATATGCAACATTTTTCTTACTAAGGACAGATAAGGTACTCACACTACATCTAATTGATTCTTTGGTGCCAAGTATGCAACTTTGTAGTACTGCAAATCAACGCCTAGAATGGAAATGGCTGGATAATAGTTTATGGTAGGTTTTATAAAAAAAATGTCAAGCAACGTTTCAGTGTGTTTGTTTAATTTTGCAGTACTACTAGCAATATCTATGATTTCCATTATGTTTGGTATTTTGTATTATTTTTCTCTATCTTTCTCTTGGTTGAACATGCTAAAGGTTTCTGAATGATATAAATCTTTCCAAAGAATCATTTTTTGCTTTATTGATAATTTTAATTGACTGTTATTTATGATATTACACCCCTCTTTTAAATCCTTTTCTCTATCTTGTTTGGTTTTTGTTTTTAATTCCTTGATACTTAGGATTGTTACATCCCTGATTAAGTTTTGGTTTGTTTGTTTGTTTCTTAATGTTGCAGGTATCATCACACATCCTACAGATTTTTAAATGAAAATAATGAAATATTATTAACATATTAAGACCAAAAATTTCAACAACTTTGAAAAAATGGAAAATATTCCTTTAATATTATGAACTTTAAAATCTCATGAAAGTAATTATTTATTAATATAATTTTTTAATGAAAATATTGATTTTTAAATGAAAAAATTCATTTTTAAATGAAAATAATGAAATATTATTAACATATTAAGACCAAAAATTTCAACAACTTTGAAAAAATGGGAAACATTCCTTTAATATTATGAACTTTAAAATCTCATGAAAGTAATTATTTATTAATATAATCTCACAAGCCCTATCTCTTAAGAAACTGAATTGATAGTTTCAAATCATCAACCAAGGAAAAGCCCCATATGCAAATTAAAATCTTGATACTGATACATGACTTTTAGAATGGCTAAAATTGAATACTGAACATAGGAAACATTGATGAAGATATGGCGCAATAGAAGTCCTATATACTATAGGACTATAATACTACTTAGGTGAGACAGGAAAGGTAGAGGGAAGTGTGACTGAGTGTTTTCTCTTTACTATATTAGTTAGGTTCTTGAAAATCCACATAGATAATGCTGTCTGGTAATATATCTTGTAGGCAAATTTTTGTTAAGGACAATAGACAGTTCTGGGATTATATCAAAATGCTTACTCTATATTTCTCTGTGGGAGTGTATTAGTCAATCAAAGGGGTGCTGATTCAAAATACCAGAATCAGTTGCCTTTTATAAAGGATATTTATTTGGGGTAGAAGCTTACATTTACCAAGCCATAAAGTGTAACTTACTTCCCTCACCAAAGTCTGTTGCCATGTGTTGGAACAAGATGGCTGTGGATGTTTGTAAGGGTTCACGCTTCTTGATTTTCTCTCTTCCTGGGACTCCATTTCTCTCTGGGCTTAGCTCCTTGGTTTTCTCCACAAGGTCAGGTGTAGACTATGAGACTCTTTAGGCTTTGCATCTCTCCACAAGGACAGCTATGAACTCTCAGGTGAACAGCTCATCTCTTTTCCCAGGGCCTTCTCTCTTTTTTCAAAACCAAGGTCCTCTGTGTGCTTACTTCCCAGGGCTACAGCTAAATACCTCCAGCATCAAAACTCCAACATAAAAAACTCCAACTCTGTCCTTTGCCCTGTCTTTTCTCTGTGAGTCCCCAGCCACCAAGGGGCAAGGACTCAATGCCCTACTGATGTGGCCCAAAGTCCTAAACATAATTTAATTAATTAAAAGTAAAACCTCTGAATTTAATACGCTCTAATACATCCAGAAGAAAAGACCAGTTTACAAAACTAATCCAATATTTCTGTTTGGAAATCATCAATAATATCAAACTGCTACAGGGAGCAAATTGGATTTTCTCTGAAATTCACTGTGGGAACTGGATTGGGCTTCTGGAATTAGGACTCAAGAAAATATGAGGACATCATTAAAGCTGAGCTACATGAGAGTTTATCTCTCAAGGTAGCACAAGATCAGTTCCCAGTAATTAGTTATTTACATTTTATTTTTCCTATCCAAGGAAGACTACAGCTATAGTTTGTACTCCAGATAAATTGTGATTCTTTGTATCCTCCTGTTTTCAGTTTTAGGGGCAGTGGTTTACACTATGATCTCAATTCTCTGATGGATGTTATTTTTTTTCAGTTCACAGCTCTTTTCCTTTTGTGTACATGGGAGGGATGAGTTCCAAGCTCTTTACATGCAGGAATGTAAACATTCATTCTCATCAACTATAGTTATATAACATTTTTCTCTTACAGTTTATTTATTTAAAAATAAGTCTTTAGCAAAATATCATTTTAATTTTCAAATATATATGTGTATATATACCATATATATATATAGTAATAAGTTCATGGTTACAACTGCTCAGTTTATTTTAAACTCCTCAATGTTTCTACCTCTTTGTTGCCATTGCTTTAAAGACTTCCACAGTGGACAGCTCATATTTCTTTCCTTTCATCAGGTATGACATTAATACCTTCATAGGAGTTTTCTTATAATTTCTATGGTCAAAATTTATTAATTGTTTTACGGCAATGATTCTTCTTACCAGAATCTACTCAAGTTTCTTTTGACCTCTGCTAACCACGGTGATCATAATAACATATTCCTTTTGAAAGCAGGATGGGATTTTAGGAGCTATTGTAAATTAAATTCTTATCATGATCCAGAGAACAAGAAAGAATCTTGATCTAAGAAATACACATTTATGTAAAACTTAAGTACAATTATTTCAAAATAGTTTATAATCAAAGAACTCTGGACTGCATATTTATATTAGTTACAAGATATACTTGCATATAAGTATTCAGAAAGAAGAATTGGTGATCCTTTAACTTGTCATCTCCCATAAAATTTTCTACTGAGATGAAGATTCGTAGTAGTTTCTCCTGTTGCTGCACCCAGGAAACCTTCCCCGCATTCTGCTCAGTTCTCATGCATGAGATTCAGTATTAAACTGAGTGAGAATAGGAAATCTGATTTCTAATAATTAAAGTGTTACATACAAATTCTGAAGAATTATTAAAATTCTCTTCATCTGATGCACTTTTACTGATAATCATGGGCTTGAGTTAATTAAGTGATACCTAGTTTAGCTTGTTTTCTAGCCTATTTATATAACATTTCTTTAAAACAATTTATTTTAGACATATAAATATGTATGCCTATTCATATAAAGACATCCCATGAAAAATCAATATCACATGAAATAAGTAAAATATAGATAAAGGAATCATTCCTTAATTATTGAATATTATTTATGTACAGTTGACCTCTAAACACTGTGCACCTGATGTACCTGATAATTATTTACTCTTTTTTAATAAAGAAGAAGATAGTAAACCTTATAACAGTGCTAAAGACCTAATAGGTATACAATAAAACTTTTCACTGATGAAATTAAGAGTTAAATAATTATTTAAAGTCTCAGAAATGGACCATATACTAATGCCTTTTCTGGTTATTTGTTTGACCTCTAAAATCATCCTAAGGACACTGAGGTTGAATTTGTCATGGTTTCTAAATATACTTGCTACAAAATTATCCTGCATTAAGGACATCCAGAGAGGCCAGATATGGCTGCCGCATTGCATCCAGACTAAGGTAGAAGATGTGCAATAGCTTTTGCAACTCCACTGGGTGCCTGATAATTCCTCATACTTGGAGAAAATAGCTCATGGACGTACATATTCCATATTCTAAATTATTTTTCCCAAAATAAAGTTTCAAGATTGTACAAAACATAAGCTTTCATTCATTCAATAATGTGACAATTAGACTTCGATTCCAAGACAATTAGACATTGATTTCAAGACAGTTACATTGTGTCTTTTTTATTGACTCTTTTTTGTTGTCTAGATTGTGTATAAAATTTCTTGCAAAGCTATAAAATATAACAAACCAGCCTTTTTTTTTCTTTCAGCACTTTAAGTATTTCCACCCACTACTCCCCTACCTCCATTCTTTCTGATCTTGTTTGTTATACAATGTGGTTCTTGGATGTGCATATTCAAATCTTTGGTCAGATTTATAATGCTTTCTGTCACTATTTTTTAAAAATATTTCTTCTGCTCCTCTTTCTCCTTCTTCTCACTCTGGAACCACCAAAATGCTGATATTGATATGCTTAGTATTGTCCCACAGGTTATCTTAGGCTATTTTTGCTTTTTTAAATCTTTTTTCTCTCTGATATTTAGCCTGATTCATTTCGATTTTTTTGTATACGAATGCACTGATTTTTCCTTCTTCCAACTCTATTAGACTGTTGAAACTCTTACGGGATTTGTTCATTTCAGTTATTGTGGTCTTCAACTCCAGTAGTTTGGTTTGGTTCCTTTTTAAAATTTCCATCTCTTCCTTGAGATTTTCATATTATTCATTATTTGTTTTCCTGATATCCTTTACCTCTTTTTCTGTATTTCCTTCATTTTATTGAGCATATTGAAGTTCTTTGATTGTTTTGTTTTCTTCTTTTTTAAATCTTTGTATGATTTTTTCACAGTCTGGTCTTCTTCATTGGTGTTTTTTCTGGAATACAGTTTAGGTTATCATCTTCCTTTGGATGAACCATCATTTCCTGTTTCTTTGTTTTTCTTGTGATCTTCTTTTGCATGCTGTACATTTTGATATTGTAAAATGTTAACTTTGATATATAGTTCCTGAGCTGTCTGTTCTTTATTGTATATCAAAGTAGATATATGAGGGAGATTTTCCTGAGACTTAGGAGCTAACATAACCAAAGCAAGCAATGCTGAAAACACCTTTCATAGCCTTTGCAAATTGTCTTTGCATTGACTGAGGCTCTTTGGAGTTCATACCTCCTATCAAGAAGCTTAGCCCATTTTGTTTATTCATTCATTGGTTGATGTACATTTGGGTTTTTTCTATCTCATGGTAATGTGTTACTTACAAACAATGCAATTTTATTCAGATTTAAATAGGAATGAATTTCTGATATATGCAACAACATGGATGAAATTTGAAGACATCTCCTTGAGTGAAATAAGCCAGACACAAAAGAAGAAATATTGAAATATCTCAATGTGGCTAAAAGGGAAAATGTTTGAGTTTATATATGGTAATGGAATATAAAAAAAAAAAAATCCATGGAACTGCACTACACAAAGAGGTAAACCATGGACTGTAGTAAATAGTACAATTGCAAATCTGCTTCCATCAACTGTAACAACCATACCACATCAATGCAACATGTTAATAATAGGGCTGTATATGGGAATCCTGGTTGTTCATCATGATTGTTTTACAAATACACTTGTCTAAAAATAAAATAAAAAATGAAGAGGATCAGCTCAAGGTTAATGCAACGTGAAGGGTCTTCCTTGTCTTTTCAGGGTGTATGTCTTTTCCTGGGCTTTTGCTTCCTGGAGGCCTTAGGAGTACCCCTAATGAAAATAATTTGAATGACTCCTCTACTCCCTAGGAAATAGACCTTTTACCTCTACCAGAGTTCCACCACAGGAATTAAAGTAGGTAAGACTTTACCCCTAGACATCAAACTCAGTTGTTTCTAACACTATTTCCCCTATCTCAAGCTCCTTTTACGAGGAGGGCAAATTCTGGGAGGAAAACATGTCAGTGAAGAATTTCCCAAATCATTCTTTCCAAGCTGTAACATGGATAGTGACACAAAAAGAGAGCTCTGGCCATCTCCAAAATGCCCTGGGAAGAAGGTAATAGAGGGGCCAGGAAGGGTGAAAGTAGCTTCTCACTTATGTCTTTAATGCTACATTTTCTTGATTTGGCACTTGCCCGCTAAATGCAACCGTTTATCTGTTTCTGTAGTTTTTGGAAAACATATACTTTTTAAGTCTTCTCTGATGATTTCCCTGGGAAGTTTTGGAACTATGGCTGCCCTCATAGCTGGGTCCCCAGTGATCTGAAGTAGCTAATCAAACAGTGATCAGTTATTAGACCACACACTCCCAGATCTTAGGGAGCTAGGTCTTTTAGCCCATCCTGGCACCAACAAGCTGCATCATGACCCAAGGTTGAAAAGTCACTGCAGCCTGCTGCAAGTCTGGTGGATGGGTGATGGTAGCTACTGCAGAGAGTGCAAGTCAACAGTATTTACTGCAATTTACTAGCCTCTTGTTCACACTCTTTGATGATGCACAGTGTTCTAGAATCTGGAGTTTCAAAATTGATTTAGATAATTCCTGTCTGTTTAATAGTCATTCTCTTTCTAGATGTTCTGTCTAATGGTGATAATGGTGTATTGAATTCCCCCACCATAATTGTAGAGACATTTATTTCTCCACTTAGTTTTTCCAGTGTTTGCCTAATGTATTTTGAGTCATCCTGATTAGGTGCATAAATGTTCATGATTGTTGTCTCTTCTTGAAAGATTACCCCTTATACTAATATATCGTGTCCATCTTTGTCTCTTACAGTAGTTTTGCATTTAAAGTCTATTTTGTTCAATATTATGATAGCTACTGCTGCCCTTTTTTGGTTATTGTTTGCTTGTAAAATTGTTTTCCAGCCATTCACTTTCAGCCTCCTTGAATCCCTGGGTCTAAGGTGTGTTTCTTGTAGACAACATATAGATGGGTCATATTTCCTTATCCATTCTGCCAATCTGTGTCTCTTAACTGGTGAGTTTATTCCATTAACATTCAGTGTTATTACTCTCAATTAATTTCTTACATCAGTCATATTTTCTTTGGTTTTATTATGTCATATGTTGTTTTTATTTCTCTTTTTGTCTTTTTAGTTGTTCTTACACTCTCCTCCAACTCGCTCTCTCCTGTTTTTCTCTCTTCAACCTGTAGAACTTTCTTTAGTATTTCTTGAAGTGCAGGTTGCTTATTGACATATTCTCTTAATTTCAGTTTATCTGTGATTATTTTGAACTCTCCATCATTTTTGAATGCCAGCTTTGCTGGATAGAGAATTCATGGATGGATTTTTTTTTTCTTTTAGTACCTTGACTATGCCATATCACTGTCTTCTTGCTTCCATGGTTTCAGATGAGAAATCAGCACTTAATCTTATTGTGCTTCCCTTGAATGTGATGGTTTTCTTTTCTCTTGCTGACTTGAGTATTTTCTCTTTGTCTTGAGCATTGGACATTTTGATAATCATATGTCTTGGAGTAGGCCTGTGGGAACTTATACTGTTTGGGGTGAGCTGTGCTTCCTGGACGTGTACATCTAGCTCCCTCAATAGGGTTGGGAAATTTTTTGCCATTATTTACTTCAAAAATCCTTCTGTTCCCTTTCCCTTCTCTTCTCCTTCTGGGATGCCTATAATGTGTATGTTTCTGCATTTTGTGTTGTCAGTTAAATTCCTAAGTCCCTGCAGGATTTTTTCTATCTTTTTATCTATCTGTTCTACTATCTATTTGATTGTAGATGTGCTGTCTTCCACATCACTAATTCTTCCTTCTGCCTATTCAAATCTGCTGTTACGTGAATCCACCGTCTTTTTGATTTCTTGGATTGTGCCATTCATCACCATCATATCTGTTATCTCTTTATGTATGTTTACAATTTCTTCAGTATGTTCTCCCAGTGTCTTCTTAATACCCTTAATCTCTTCCTTCACTTCATTAAGTTGGTCCATGATATTTGTTTGGACAGCTTTGATTAGTTGTTTGATGTTTGACATTGCTTCCTGGTTTTTAGTGTGTCATTGGAATGATCCATATCTTCCTTTTTCTCAGTATGGTTTGTAATTTTTGTTACCCTCTGGTCATCATTTTATCTTGATGGATATATTCAGTTGATTAGCTTCTCTCTCTGCTCTAGAATTTTATTTAGCTGGTGGTTTTGTGTTTGTGTTAAGTTTTCTCTTTGACACTTTATTCTTCTTGTTGTATTTCCTTGCTTTTTTCTATGTTCCCTTGAAGGAAAAAGATTAGGGCCAGAGGAATTGAAAGAGATATGAAAGGAAAAAGGATAATAGTAATATTGATAAAAACTAGAAGAGTGTCCATATCAGACTTAGTAAAATGAATATTTAACTCATGAAAGCAGTGTAGCATAACAGAGGGAAAAAAGTGGAGTACTTACAATGGAATGGAAAACCAAATAGAGAAAAATATATAGAATGATTTAAAAGGCCAGAATGATGAGGGGAGAGGGAAAGAGTAAAGAAAGTGATGAAAGGATAAAGTTAATAAAAAAAAAAAAGAAAAGAAAAGGAAAGGAAACAGAATAGACAAGATCGAAATCAGCACCTGTGAAGCTGAGGACTAATGAAAAAAGGTGGAATGTAACAACCACAACAGGAAGAAGAAGGTGAAAAGATGAAGGAAGAAAAATAGATAGCATTGGTAGACAAAATCTCTATACACAGAGAATGGAAAATCAAAGAAGAAGAAGCACAGCAAAGAAGAAACAAGCTAGCAGGACCTAATTTTTAAAAAAGCATGGGGGGGAGGAAAGAGGAAAGAAAAACAAGAAACAAACAAACAAAGAAAAACCAAACAAACACACAAGCATGCAGTCAAACAAAGCTAAGGAATAACATCATTCCTTCTTGGGCTCTTGTGGAGCCTCTCAGCCTGCATTCATCAATCAATTACCTTCAGCCTTCTCTCTGCAGGTTCAGAGGCAGATTTTAGTGATTAAATTAAGTTAAAAAAATTTTTTTGCATGTGAAGAAATAAGGGACCCAAAAGAAGTCCCCTTCTGGACCACCCCCTCCACCGAGGAGACCTTAAATAGGTTCGTGGAAACTTATCAAACACTGCCCACTGCCTCCTCCCCAGGGGAGCTGAGACTCTGACACTCAGAGCAGAACTATAAAATTAGCTGGCTCTGCCCCCTCCTAAGCCAAGCCTCTGTGTCCCAGGCTGTTAGGTAAATCAGGCTTCCTCAGCAGATTCGCCTCTCCCCTCAGCCCGGCACCACTTCTAGCCGGCTGGTTTGCTCCCCAAAAGCCTTTGTTTTTTAATGAGCAACTTTAGCAGGGTTTATAAGATCAACATAAAAATTCCATTTTATTTTTATACTATTAATAAAATTTCAGAAATTGAATTTTTAAAATATCACTCATAAATCCCTAGGACTGCCATAGCAATGTACCACAATTAAGATATTTCAAACCACAGAAATCTATTGCCTAACACTTTTGGAGTAGAAGTTCAAAGTCAATTAGTCAGCAGGGCCATGCTTCCTCAAAAACCTGTTTAGTTGAATCTTCCATTGCTTTCTTTAGCTATTGGTGTTTGGTGGTGATCCTTGGTGTTCAGTGGTTTACAAATGTATCACTCCAGTCTCTACTTCCATCATCATATGGACTTCTCCCCCTTTTCTCTCTCTGTGTTCTAATTTCCCTCTTCTTACAAGAAAGTCAGATTAGATTAAGAACCAACCTAATCCAGTTTCATCTCATTTTAACTAATTACGTCTTCAAAACTATTTCCAAGTAAGGTGACATTTGCAGGACCAGGTGTTAAGATATGAGTATATGTTTTAGGAGGACAAAATTCCACACACAAGTATCATTATAATACATTAAAAATATGAAATACTTAAGGATAAATATGATATAACATGGTGAAAGACACATACGCATAGACAAAACTATAGCATATGCTGGGAGAATAGAAAGAACTTAATAAATGGAAATACTGTTTACATGGATTGGGTTTCCACATTTATTATGCCATCAACTCTTCTCATATTAATCTCTACATCAATGCAATCCTAAACCAAATTTAATCAGGTATTATTTTTATAAATTAACGAACTTATTTTAATATTTATATGGAAATGCAATAGATCTAAATTATCCTCAGACTTTAAAAAGGAAAAATTTGAAAAACTTACAATACCTAATATCAAGTTACATTATAAAGCTACAGTGATCAAAACAGTTTGGTGTTTTCATAAAGAGAGACAAGTTCTCAATGGTGTAGACTAAAGATTGTAAACCTACAAATACATTCTCAGCAAAATCAGAACAAAGTTACATAGGCAATCAGTGGAGAAAGAATAATCTTTTCAAGAAATGGTCATAAAAAATATTATGTACAAAATAAAGAACTTCAACCAATACCTCACTCATTGTACAAAATTAATTCAAAATGAATCTTGGACCATACATAAAATGTAAAAAAGTACAAAACATTTAGAATAAAACAGGGGAGGAAAGCTTTCTGACCTTGGATTGGGCAAAAAGTCCTTAAATATGATACTAAAAGAATGACCCATTTAAAAAGGGAGATACATCTGACCTCATCAAAATTAAAACTTTCAAGGCAATAAAATTGAGATGATCAGAGATGAATTCAGGGTTGGGTTTTCAATTTTCTGCCTTGTACTTGAGGCACCCGCCTACATTTTTAGATTGCATCCAGGCATGTATCATAGTGTAGGGAGGATGGTTAAAGGTATCAACAGCTAGCTTCTGCATATTAATGCTGGTGAGCTTGATTGAAAAGTGGGCAGCAGCAGGCATTATATTGAAGTGGGTGACAAACACTGAATTGTTAAGTCATTCATTCCAAAGTGCTATAATTTACTCATTATTGACTTAGTATCAGTCCTCATTTTTCAAATCCTGGAAGCAAAAATTAAACTTAGAAATGCCATTTTATTTCATTGAAAGAAGATCAATGCTGCTTTTCAGCTTTTGAGATACTGTTTAACCTCAAGAAGCTGTAATGTTCTTATTTGAATAATGGGACACATAATATTTATTTCAAAATATATATTATTGTGAGGATTAATTAATATAATTAAATTAATATACCTAATAATTACTTAATAAATTATCTTCTTTCTAAGAATGTTGATCTGAACTAGATGAGGTACACAAACTATTGATCTCCTAAAGTTTTAACTGTATGAGAAAACCTTTATTGTATGGATTTGTTTATGGAAAAGAGGAAAAGGCTGATTAAACTTCAGTGTGTGCATTTGGGGCTGAGCCTCCACAATCTGTGCCAATGCAGTGACATAAAAGAGAGAAACTTCCCCCTGGCAAAGGACATGACTTCTGGGGATGAGCCTTCCTGGCACTGAGGGATTAATAAAAAGGACCAACTAGTGATGCATTTGGAAAAAGACCTTGATCAAAATGGGGAAATATTAAATACAAATGATTTTTTATGGCTAAGAGATTTCAAAGTGAATTGGGAGGCCATTCCAGAGGTTACACTGACACACATCTCAGGAGGATCTCATTGACTGCCACAGAAACATTGCCTCAAACAGCTAGGATCACGAGGGCTCTAGGGACATCTATACACTTAGGCGAAACAGACAATCTCAGGCATTCAGCACCATATCGATGGGCCTTACTTAAGAATATATGCTCCCCAATGTAAGAGAGTTAGACCCATTTATAAATTCCCTACCCATGGCTCTTCTGCCCCTTTTATTTGAACCTATATTCAGCACTCTATTCATTAACTATATGTCCCAAAGACTTATATCATTTGTCAGTTCATATGCTAGTTGAGCCCTGAATCTCAGGAAGTGTTGCAATACCTACTCTTCAGCTCGTTGGGCTCACCCAGGAAAACTAACAAAAGGATGATGATGGACAATGCCCATCCCAAAAATCTGTTAGTATACACAACTGAAAAAAAGACAGTTCCATCCATCTGTTCCATGGGATCTAAGAACCCTCTCAATCAGAAACAGAGTGGGCATCAACATCCCCAAATCCTCAAGATTGAGGATTGAACAAATATAAGGGGGGAATGCAAATATGGAATAAAGTAGATTTATTATTATTCTAGCAATGGAAGAATTTGTATCCTTGATGTAAAAGCAGTGGCCACCATAGGTTCTGAGGGGAGGAGAAGGAAGAATAGGTAAAATTGGGGGAATTTTGGGGACATTGGCATTGTTCTGCATGACATTGCAATGACAGCAACAGACCATTGTGCATTTTGTCAAAATCTATAAAATTGTGCAGTGCAAAACGTAAACTGTAATGTATACTATTGACAATGGTTTGTGACAGTGTTTCAGTATGTATTCTTCAATTGTAACAAAAGTAGCACACTAATGAAAGATGTTGTTAATGGAGGAAATTGTGGCAGGGTGTGTAATGGGATATATGGGAATCCCCTATATTTTTATGTATTTTTTATTCTTTAATATTATCCCTATATTTTTTATGTAATATTCATATTATCTAAAGCTGCTTTAAAAATATAAGTTAAAAAAGAATAAATAGACAAGAAGGTGATGTGATTTTGGAGGAAAAGATTGGACTGATGCATTGACAAGCCAAGGAGCACCAAGGTTGGCTGGCAGCCAACAGATGTTAGAAAAGAAGCCATGGTACAGATTCTTCCTCAGTCTCCAGAAGGAACCAATCCTGCCAACACATTAAATTTGGACTTCTGAACTCCAAAACTGTGAAGCAATTAATTTCTGTTATTTGAAGCCACCAAGCTTGTGATCATTTTTTATTGCTGTCTCAAGAAATTAATACAGGTCTCTTCCTAAAAAAAAAAAAGCAAAATTTGCTGCATTTTGAATATTGATTACTTCTGACATTTTAATTATATTCTTACTTAATGATAACCATTTCTACCCTGACATGCATATGAAGGAAAAGTGTTCTTTTTTCTTTTACGCTCTTTCCTCTTCCATTTCCAACCTTTTTCTTCCAGCAATGTTAGTTCTGGTCAAATAAAGATTCTGGTCTCGGCCATGATCTTGTTGGTCACTGATTTTATTTAGCTATCTGCTTTTCCACCTTTGGGTTATTCTTGATAATGTTCCATATCTGGATTATGATGCCTGTCTTTAATTTTCTTTGGCCTTCCTCATGTAAGATGTTCCTGGCAGCTAATCAAATACCATTTCAGGGTAAACTGTCTTTCTTCCTTTGTTCAGAAAGCTAGAGTAGCACAGAACCAGCAGAGTTCCCTGGACTGCACTGGGTCTGAGCAAAGCAACTTGAGACCTCCAGAGAACCAGTGCCTGAGCCAGGCCAAGTAAAAGTTGTAAAGTAAATGCCCCGTTGCACAAGGGACATTGGCAAGGACAATGGTTAGCTTTTGTGGGTCTTTCAAATTCTTTTTGTTTATTTTAGTTTAAGCTAGTGTGAAGATGTTATATCTGCATTCAAAAGTCCAAGCTTGCTTTACTGTGGAATAAACATACACTTTTCCTTACAACCATGATGGATTTAGTGATTATTTAAAATCTTCTCTCCTCAAACAATGTTCCTAAAGCATTTTGAGATTTTGAAAATATTTTTGAGAGTTCTTCTAGTTTTGCTTGAGTTACTGGTTTGTAATTCTCTGTATTTACTTCAGATTTAGATAATGGAGAAAAATTAGCAGAATAAATATCTCAAGTACAATTCTTCCTGTTGCAGCCTTAACCTAACCTGAAGGCCACTCAGACTTCTTGGTCAGTGAATCACTCAAGACATTTTGGTTTTGAGAGAATACCACTAAGCATGTTTTAGGATAGTTATGTGTTATTTACATTTATTCCATCTGAATTCATTCTTAAGACGATAACAT
The DNA here is from genome assembly GCA_029593785.1 of Cabassous unicinctus. Taxonomy (NCBI): domain Eukaryota; kingdom Metazoa; phylum Chordata; class Mammalia; order Cingulata; family Chlamyphoridae; genus Cabassous; species Cabassous unicinctus. The sequence goes on along the minus strand of JAQZBX010011092.1, from coordinate 23,403 downwards.
CTCTTGCCACATAAGATAATTTCATTAGTATAAAAGTTCTTTTGTGCATTATATACAAGCCGAATTCTGGGCAAAAAGAGTTCAGTTAAAGTTAATGAAATTTTCAGGTTGGCAGTGAATTTCACTGAGTCTCACTCTGGTGTACATCTATCTTCCTCCCTATGCCCACAAAGCAATGTTGCCATTTATGTTTGCTGTCAACAATAAGAAGATTTACCTATGTCCTAAAATAGAGTAGATTCATCTATGTCAACTAAGGTAAGTTTATAGCATGGCACATTCTGACACCTGTAGTAGGAAAATTTGGACTTATGATGGAGACTGTGCCTTAACATTTAGAACATCAGTTTGTATTATTCTGTAGCATACACAAAAAGGAATGCAGAGTATTTATTCAATCTGTCAAAGAAATAAATTAATAAATTCACACATTTTTATGAGATTGTACAAAAGTCAGACAAATAATTAGTATTAGAATTTGTCTTAAGATACTCAATCTATCATCAAAAAAACTTTATTTTCATTAATGGATTGTAGAAATTGATGTTTACTTGATCATCCATTAATATTATGGTGCACTTTCCTTATTTTTACCACTTATTTCTTCATTGGAATTAGTCATATATATTTGCAGGAGAATTTCTATGGTTGCTCAACTGCTCAATTAAAGAAGAAAAAAGAAAAAAAAAAGTGACACCAGGATATTTCATACTCCTTCACATAGTCCCTTTATTTCTGAATTATGTAATAATTTCTTAATTTTATAACTCAAGAAAATGAAGTTTTAAGGAAATTAAGCAATGAGCTCAATGTTCATAACTGCTCAGTTTATTTTACACTTCTCGACATTGCCTCCTTTCCTTTTTATTTGTTGCCACTGATTTCATCCCTTACACAGCGGTTGTTTAATATATCATTCCTCTCATCATTCATGACTTCAATTCTTTTATAGGTAATTTACACACTATTTGGTCAAAAATGTACATTTTAGTGACAATTGTTCTTTTCAACTGAATCTACTCACGTTTACCTTTTACCTCTGTTAATGTAAGTGATCATAGTAGCCTGTCTCTTGGAATGCAAGATGGGGTTTTAGATGCTATTTTGGATTAAATATTTATCATGATGTTCAGAATAAGCAACAATCTTGACCTAAGGAATGTACATTTTGGAAAACTGAAGTACAATTATTTCAAAATGATTTGGAATCTGTGAATTCTAATTTAAATTAGGTGCAAGTTAGAAATTACATAAATACTCAGAAATACCAACTGGCTGAAACAGAAATTTGTCAAATTCCATAACCTTTTCTACTTAGATGAGGCTTCCCAGCAGTTCCTACCCCTGCTGCACACCATGGCGTCTTTCCTGGTCCTGCTCTTCTCTTGTGCATAAGATGTGGCACTGAACTGAGTATCAGACACCTATCTGTTAGTATCAACAGTGTATAACATACAGAGTCTGAAAAATTACTGAGATTCCTGTGATCTGACTGACTTTTACTTGAACTTATGAACTTGGATTAATTAAGTGAGCTAGTTTAAATAGTTCACATACCTACTTATATAAAATTTATTTCTAAATCAACTTATTTTAAGTAAATATGTGTATTTGACAATTAACAATATACCATTTCATAACAAGCAATTGGTATCAGTTATAATAAATAAAAGATAGGGCAATGAACCATTCCTTTTGTTCAATATTACTTATTTACATTTAACTGTTAAACATTCTGTGTTTGATAATTACTTACTTGGTGGCTTTCCCAAAGTAAATTTTACCACTTTAAACTTAGTGCTTTAAACATTTGTGTTTTCTGATTCAGTTTCAGATGATTCATGGAAGTTTTCCAGTTCATGCTGGAAGGTGAAAAGTGTACTCAATGGCTAAAGCAATATATTTAAAAATATGCAAAACAGTTTTATTCTTATGAAGTAAATTTTACATTTGTTCTTTCCAAAATAATATAATTAAGAGGAATAGAATGTATTATTGCTGACTAAACTAGCACTTAAAATTAATCTCTAAAGGTCAAATAATTTAATAAAATATCTAATTATTCCTATTAAAAATAATTCCATAATATTTTGTAAAATGAGACATTTTTAAAACAGCAACATAATTCTGTAGGTAAAAATAATTAATATTAATACTCTGTGTGTCCACCCATTGTGGTAAATTTTAAATTATTGTGATCATCCAATTTGTTTGCTTTTTTCTCTTCAGATACTCAACAATACATATCAAACTGAAACACATGGAAAGTCACAATAACATCACAGAATTCATTCTTTTGAGAATTTCTTATCATAAGGATATATACAAATATTTTGTTTTGTGCTCTTTTTGTTCTATTATATTTCTCTCTTGGTAAGAAACCTCCTGATTCTTGTCTTTATTCAATGTAGCTCCCCTTTTCACCAACCAATGTACTATTTCTTCAACCATTTATCCTGTGTAGACATCTGCTACACCTCTAGCGTTACACCCAAACTGATCAGTGACTTATTAGTGGGGACAAAAACTATCTCCTACGATAATTGCATATTACAGATCTTTATAATGAACTTCTTTGGAAGTATTGAGGTTTTCATTCTTATTGCCATGGCCTTTGATCACTATATTGCAATCTGTAACCCCCTGCATTACATGATTATTATGAACAGGACAAGATGCAATCTTCTAGTCTTAGCTGCTTGGGCAGGAAGGGCTGTCCATTGGATTCCTCAATTGTCTGTGTCAATCCAGTTGCCCTTTTGTGGCCCAAATGTAATTGATCACTACTTTTGATATCTTCTCACTGCTAAAAGTTGCCTGTACTGATTCCTACATCACAGGTGTCCTTGTAGATGCCAATTCTGGTATGGTCACCTTGGTAAACTTTGTTGTCTTATTTGTTTTTTATGTCATTATATTGTTCACTTTAAGAAATCATTCAGCTGAGGGAATTCATAAAGCCCTTTTTACCTGTGGGTCTCATATCACAGTGGTTGTCTTATTCTTTGGGTCTTCAATCTTTGCTTATCTTCGACCACCTAACACTTACCCTGAGGATAAAATATTTGCACTATTTTACACCATCATTGCACCTATGATCAATCCCCTAATCTACACTCTCAGAAATACAGAGATGGAAAATGCCATGAGAAAGGTTTGGTGTCACATGTCATTTCAAAGGAAGCACACAATTAATGTGGAATCAAAACATAGAAACCACCACAGAAATTAATTATTCTATTGCTATCACAATGTAATGGGTGAGGTTAATAAGATTTAGAGGTTTCTTGCAATTAAATTAAAAAACTAAAACTACCATCCAAAAGTGACTTGGAAAAATACTTAATTTTTTCAGGTATTGTGATGAATTTGATTGAGTAGCTGCAAAGAAATCACTAGGTCAAAGCAATTAAGTCAATACTATATCAAAGAATGAATTTTAATGAAAAAAAATTTAATCATATTTTAATTAAAATTTCATGCTGCTACAAAGACTACATAGTGACTTGTTACTACATACCTTTGAAATGAAGAAGTTAAATTTATAGTTTAAGCAATAACTGTAAATTTATATATTTGATATTTATCCTTAAATCTTCTTGAGGCCTTCAAAATTGAGCAATAAGGAAACTAGTATGATGTATCTTACTGTGTTTTCTGGGGGTCAAATTTCCTGAATTCCCATAAAAATAACTAGAAAGACAGACTGAAAATTCACAAGTCAAAAATCCTGATTATACAATTACTGCTGTTCCACCTGTTGACCAGAATTGAAAATTATTTCCCATATACCTAAGGGAACTGAATTTTATAATGCAAGTATTGACCCACCCCTACTTACCTAAAATTGGAAAATAAATGATTAGTAATTGGTTCCAGAAACAAAGGCATTTCTCATTAATATGAATATAAAATAATCAAAGAAAAAGAAAAAAAAATGATGGCTGTAAGCAAAAAGCATTGTGATACCATAAATAAAGCAAATAATCTTGTAACTATCTCATGGATGAGACTTCTTGAAGTAACCAGAAAAATATTTGCTAAAATGCCACTCCTAAAAATTAGCTGTTAGGATACTGAGCATTTATATTAGGGAGAAGGGCATATGAAACGGAAAGTAATTAAAGTACAGAAAGTGATTCAGAATACGTACATGCAATACATTGCGATGCTCATTCTGGAGGTAATGAACAAAGAAGGTTGTATGATAAGAATAAATAGTGATGGAGATAAATTTAAGTAATGCTCGTAAAGTTGAACAGAATTTAACAAATTATTATTCTGTCATGTTACTAATAATGGAACAAAAATATTGCCAGATTTATGTTCTCTTTGGAAAAACCATCATAAAACAATATTTCAAAGTCTAAAGGTTTGAGGGAAAGATTTGGATCATGAAACATTTTATTACCAGACTGTTTGAATTTTATTGTTTAAGGAAGATAAAAATAAAATCTTCACATTTAATAAGCTCAGGATATAACAACATATATATTTCATTTTAAAAATTATCTCATTGAAATATAACAGCTCTTCTTTTTATTTGAATGCATAGTCTTTCTCATGTGTGAACATTCCCTATGGCACTAAAAATTTTGCATTAATAATGAAATAAGTGACATCTGAAGAGACAAATTCTTTAACATATACACATTTCTCTGATTCCCTAAAATATAATGGCTTTTCTGTACATTAGTTCAAATTTACTTTTTAGAAACCTTATCAAAAGTATGATGCATTAAAAAAATCAGTGAAATAGCAGGTTTGGGGAATTTGAACTCAATATACAAAAACTGACTATAAAGATTATACTTTTTAAAAAATCAGAAGTTGAGTTTAAAAAATGATCACATAAAAGCATAAAATACTTTAATATTAATATCTAATAATAATTAATGAAATATGATAAAATATGAGTAAGGCATCTATACTGGGAAATACATGACTTTGAAAAGGAAAACTAAAGAATACCATGATAAATGGAGTAACATTCTGTATTCATAAATAAGACAATTCAAAATTTAAAAACACCTTTGTAGAAGCACAAAATTAAGCACTTGATTCAATTCTATCCTCCCAAAGAATCCAAACGGTTTTTTAAAAATAGAATTTTAAAACCTAATTCTAATGTTTATATGGAAATGCAAATCATCTAGATTAGCCTAAAAAAATTTACAAAGAACCAATTTGGAGAAATTAAACTTCCTGCTTTCAAGGCATATTATAAAGATACAGTAAACAAATTTGTAGTACTTTCATAAAGATAGACAAGTAGAACAACTGAACAGCATGGACAGTCCAGATTTATTGTAGGCAATTCTGTGGGGAAAACAATGTTTTCAACAAGTGTTGGTGGAACAACTGGACATCCATATACATGGAAAAGTAATCTCTATCTGTACCACACTTGTTATACCCACATTGATTCAAAATGGGTCATAGGTGTCTACACAAAATATAAAAATACAAAATATTTAGAATGAAACATAGAAAATATCTTCACATCCTTGAAATTATTGTTAGATACAACTAATTTTTATGAGCTATAAATGATAAGGCACCGTAAATGTATTTCAATAAAGTGATAAGTTTTGCTTTAATAATGAGGTTATAAATATACTGATTAAATAATTTGTGCATGAGGAAATATACTTGAAAAGTTTAGTTTTATAAATAAATAGTATTAGATTATAAATATTTTATTATTAATAAGAAAAAATTGCACAACACAATAAAAATGAATTAATTCTTTCAACAGATATTTCATCAAGGAAGATATATACATTATAAATAACACATGAAAAGATGCTACATATAACTAGTCCTTACCAAAATACAAATGATATCACTTCTTGCCACTTGAATAGCTAAAATTAAAGATTGTCCTTAGAAACTGTTCTTAAAGATGTGGAGTAGCAGAAATCTCATACAACTTTTCCAACCCTTAGGCAAGATAAGAAGGCTAGAGAATACTGAAGTTGGATATTTCTCTACACCAAGTAGGTTAGACTCTGTAAAATCCATCTTGCTTACGCTGTGGTAAAAGATTTTCCCTTGAAGACAAGCATTTGTTAATGATAACAGCCTGTTCTAGTTTTATTTCAAAATGATCACTTTTCCCTTTCTCCTGTTGGACACACAAAGGAATTTTTCTCTGAAATTCAGAGTGGGAATCAGATGGGGCTCCTGGAAGTTAAGTCTCATGTATGTGTATGCCCCTAAGGCTTGGCCTCCTGGAAAATTTGTCTCCCAGGCTAGCCCAAGCTTGGACTATAGCATTTCATCAGTTACCCTTTAGTTTTCCTTCTCAAGACTGATTCCAGCTGTGGATTCTGCTTCAGATAAACTGTGATTCTTTGTATCTGTTCCTCTCTCAATTCTCTGTGATCTCAACTCTCTGAAGGATCTACGATAGTTTGATCCTCAATTTTTCAGCTTTATTTTCTTTTGCAAGGGTTGAAGTGATGATTTTCAAGCTATTTATACATAAGAATCGAAACAAGTTCATTATCACTCAATTATAGGCCTTTAGAACATTTTCCAGTGGTGTTTATTTCTTAAATAAGAGATTTAGTGGGATATACTTTTAATTTCCAAATGTACATAAAATCATTTTATTGTTTACTTCTACTTTAAATGCATAGTTCTGTATAAATGTCTCTTCCTTAAAATTTATTGAGGGTGTTAGAGAATGCTCTAAAAAGTATTTTAAAACATATTCCATCACTGTATGTAAAAATATTATTTATCAATCATTGTATGTAATGTTGTATATATCAGAACATGTCTATATTTACTTTTTAATAATTTTAACTTTATTCCTTACTTTTGCCTACTTTATCAGTAATCGAAAAATTAGTATTTAATTGTTCCACTGTGAAAGTGAATTTATCTTTTTTTCCATGAATCTTTATTCCACTTTGCTTCAGATATATTGAGGTGATATTAAGTTCTCATATCAGTCCAGGTCTTAGAGAAAACATTGGGTAGAATCAAATGTCATGAATGAATGATAGTACATAATAAGAGATTATTTTCAAAGATGTGGACAACAGCTAAAAATCAGAATATTGTGCAAAACCCAGGGATTAGCAAGTGCTGAACACTGACATCTTAAACAGAGTTTGATGGTTAAGTACATGTATCAACTTGGTTGGGTTACAGTGTCCAGTTTTTGATCAAGCAAGCAATGATGTGATTATTACTATGAGAGTATTTCATGGATTTAAATCACTTGCAGTTTGACTGCATCTATGGCTGAGTGTATCTACAATGAACAAAGGAAATTGTCTTTGTTCAGAAAGCTAGAATAGCATAGTACCAGCAGAGTTCCCAGGACTGCTCTGGGTCTGAGCAAAGCATCTTGGGGACTCCAGAGAATCAGTGTCTGAGCCAGGCCAACTCAAGTTGTAAAGTAAATCCCCATTGGAATGTGGGACATTGCCATGGATAGCCGTTTAATGACATTTGGTGAGATTCTGGTAGACATGCCTCTGGGAATCTAATTTCTAAGAACTTTCAAAGACCTGTTAATTTTTCCATTGCCATGGAAGTTTATATTCTACTCCTCTAGACCAAATTTCTTTCAGGCATAAAATAGATGAGTCAGAGGACATAAATACATGGCTTAGCTTTTGTGGGTCTTTCAAATTCTTTTGGTTATTTTAGTTTAAGCTACTGTAAAGATGGTAAATTTGCATTCAAATGTCCCAGCTTGTTTTTCTGTGGAATAAAGATCCACTTCTTCTTGCAAACCTGATTGGGTTTAGTGAATATTTAAAATCCACTCTCCTTCTAAACCTGTCAAAATTTGTAAGGCATTTTGAGATTTTGAAAATATTTTTGAGAGTTCACTTAGTTTTGCTCGAGTTATTGGTTTATATTCTCTGTAATTACTTCAGATTTAGATAATGGAGAAGAATAAACAAAATAATTATCTTAACGGCATTTCTTCCTGATGCAGCCTTAACCTAACCTGAAGCCACTCAGACTTCTTGGTCAGTGAATCACTCATGACATTTTGGTTTTGAGAGAATCCCATTAACCATGTTTTAGGATGGTTATGTATTATTACATTTATTTCATCTAATTTCATTCTTAGGATGATAACTTCTCTTGCTGTATAAGATAATTCCATTAGTACAAAAATGCTTTGGTGCATTATATACAAGCTTAATTTTGGATGAAAAGAGTAGAGTTAAAGTTAATGAAATTTTCAAGAATATCACCATTTATGTTTGCTATCAACGGTAAGAGGATTTTCTTATGTTTCAAACAAGCTACCTTCAAGAAAAAGACTAGATTCATCTGTGTCAACTAAGGTAAGTTTATAGCATGGCACATTCTGATATCTTTAGTAGAACACTTGGACTTAGGATGGAAACTGTACCTTATCATTAAGAACATAAATTTTTATTATGCTGTATCATACATAAATGGGAATTCAGAGTATTTATTTTATCTTTCAAAGAAATAAAGTGGTAATTTCACTGTATTTTAATAGTGATTGTACAAAAATCAGGCTTAATATTAGTGTTAGGAATTGTTTGAAGATACTTGATTTGTCATCAAAATTAATTTTTTACATTAATGAGTTATAGGAATTTAAATTTACTAGAAAACCATTAATTCTGTGTTGAGCTTACTTTTTTTCCTACTTATATCTTTATTGGAGTTGGCTATATATTTGCTGGAGAATTTCTGTGGTTATAAAACTGCTCAATCAAAGAAGAAAAAAGTAAAAAAAATAAAAAACAGTGATGTGTGACATGAACCATGTATGATACTAAGCTACTGCATACTGCTCCATATAATCCTTTTATTTCTGAATTATGTAAAAATTTCTTAATTGTATAATTCAAGAACATGAGATTTAAAGAGATTAAGCAATGAACTTAAAGCTCACAACTGCTCAGTTTCTTTTAGAATCCTCCACATATCTTCCTTTGAATTTATTGCCACTGTTTTTATCACTTGCACAGTGGATGTTTTAGATATCATTACTTTTATCACTCATGACTTCAGTTTTTTTATAGGCAATTTATTCACTAACTATTGGTCAAAAATATACATTTTAATGACAATTGTTCTTCTCAACTTAATCTACTAGCATTGGCCTTTTACCTCTGTTAACAGTAGTGATCAAAGCAGCCTATTCCCTTGGAATGTAGGATGGGGTTTTAGGTGCTTTTTTGAATTAAATATTTATTATGATGCAGAGAACAAACCAGAATCTTGACCTACACAATGTACATTTTGGAGAAACTGAAGAACAATTATTTCAAAATGATTTGGCTCCAATTTAGAGCTTTACATAAATATTTAGGAAGACCGATTAGGTGAACTGGTAACTTGTCAAATTCCAAATCTTTTCTACTTAGATGAGGCTTCCCAGCAGTTCCTCCCACTGCTGCACACCATGGCACCTTTCCCCATCTGCTCTGCTCTTATTCATGAGATGCAGCACTGGACTGAGTATGAGATACCTATCTGCTAGTGTCAACAGCGTATAACATACAGAGTCTGAAATATTATGGACTTGGATTAATTGAGTGATCTTGTCTAAGTAGTTCAACAACCTATTTATATAGCAATTATATTTAAATCAGTTTATTTTAAGTAACAATGTATATTAGAAAACAATATACTATTTATTAACAAGCGATTGGTGTCAGTCAGAAGAAATAAAACGTAGGACAATTAACCATTCTTTAATTAATCAGTACTATTTAATTACATTCAACTGCTAAACACTTTGAGCCTGATATTATCTTGGTAGCTTTAAAAAAATTAATTTTGCCATTTTAACCTGGGTGCTTTAAGTACTTGTATTTCTAATTCACTTTCAAATGATTCTTGGAAGTTTTCCAGTTCATGCTGGAAGATGAAAAACTGTCTCCATGGCTAAAGCCTTATATTTAAATATATGCAAAACTGTTTTATTTTTATTAGGTAAAGTAAACATTTTTGGTTTGACAAATAATACAATTAACAGGGATAAAATATATTATTGCTGATCAAACTAACACTTGAAATGTAATATGCAATGGTCAAATTGAATAAAATATCTAATTATGTTTATTATAAAATGATTCCACATATTTTAGTAAAATGGGACATGTTAAAAAAGAAAAAGCAGCATAATTCTGTAAGTAAAGACAATTAATACTTTTATTCTATGTGTGTCCACACTTTATTGTAGTAAATTTTACATTATTGTGATCATACTGTACATTTTTATCCAAATTCATGTTTTTTTTAATCTTTTCAGATACTCAGCAAAACATACCAAACTAAAATACATGGAAAGCCACAGTAACATCTCAGAATTCATTCTTTTGGGACTTTCTTATGACCACGACATACAAATATTTTGCTTTGTGCTCTTTTTATTCTGTTATGTTTCCATCTTGTTAGGAAACCTGGTGATTCTTGTCTCCGTTCGATGCAGCTCCCTTTTTCACCAACCCATGTACTATTTTCTCAGCCATTTATCCTGTATAGACATATGCTACACCTCTAGTGTTACACCCAAACTGATCAGTGACTTGTTAGTGGGGACCAAAACCATCTCCTACGGTAATTGCATGTTACAGGTCTTTTCCATGCACTTCTTAGGAGGTACTGAGATCTTCATTCTTACTGCCATGGCATTTGATCGTTATGTTGCCATCTGCAAACCTCTGCACTACATGATTATCATGGACAGGACAAGATGCAATCTTCTAGTCTTGGCTGCTTGGGTGGGAGGGGCTTTCCATTCGATTCCTCAATTGTCTATGACAATCCAGTTGCCCTTTTGTGGCCCAAATGAAATTGATCACTATTTCTGTGATATCTTTCCATTGCTAAAAGTTGCCTGTACTGATACCTACGTCACAGGTGTCCTTGTCGTTGCCAACTCAGGTATCATCACCTTGGTAACCTTTGTTGTCTTATTTGTTTCTTATGTCATTATAGTATTCACTTTAAGAAATCATTCAGCTGAGGGAATTCGCAAAGCCCTGTCCACCTGTGGATCTCATATCACAGTGGTTGTCTTATTCTTTGGGCCTTCAATCTTTGCTTACCTTCGACCACCTAACACTTACCCTGAGGATAAAATATTTGCACTATTTTACACCATCATTGCACCTATGTTCAATCCCCTAATCTACACTCTCAGAAATACAGAGATGAAGAATGCCATGAGAAAGGTTTGGTGTCACATGTCATTTTCAGAGGAAGCACACAATTAATGTGGAATCAAAACATAGAAACCACCACAGAGATTAATTATTCTATTATTATCGTGATACAATGTATGAGGTTACTAAAACTTAGAGTTTTCATGCAATTCAATACTAATTCTACTATACAAAAGTAATTTGGAAACACAATTAATTATGTGTGGAATTGAGATGAAGTTGATAGGGTAGCTGCTAAGAAATCATCTAGATCAAAACAATTAAGGCAATGCTGTATTTAGGAATGAATTTTAAGGGAAAAAAATATTGCACATTTTATTTAAAAGTTCACGTTGCTAGAAAGACCACTTGGTGACATGTTACTACATTCTGTTGTAATGAATAACTTACATCTATAGTTTAAGCAATAATTTCAAATTTTTATATTTGATATTTATTCATACATCCTCTTGAAGCCTTCAAAACTGCGCAATAAGAAAACCAGTATGATACATCTTACTTACTGTGTTCCCTGGGAATCAACACTTTTGAATTGCCATAAAAAAAAAAAAATAACTAGGAAGATAGATTGGAAATCAATTCAGAAGACTGATTACACAATTATTGGTGCCACCTGTTGACCAGAATTGAAAGTTATTTCCCATATACTTTAAGGAACTGAATTATATAATGCAAGTGGTGACTTACCCCACCTACCTAAAATTATTAAGTAAATGTATAGTATTTAGTTCCAGAAACAAAGACATTTCATATTAATATGAAAATAGAATAAGCAAAAGGAAAGAGATGTGTTCTAATAACAAAATAATCTGCAAGCAAAACATTGTGATGAAATAAATAAAACAAATAATCTTGCAAATATGCCATAGATGAGATTTCAGGGAAATAGATCCTGAAGAAACCAGAAGAAAATTTGATAAAATGCCATTCCTAAAAAGTTATCTCTTAGGACACTGAGCATTTATATTAAGGGAGAAGGAAATAGATTAGAGGATAACATGGAAAGAAAAGCAATTAAAATACAGAAGGCGATTCAGAATATATACATGCAGTATAAAAGTTGCACTCATTCTGGAAGTAATGCACAAAGAAGGATGAATGATAAGTATAAATAATGATGGAGATAAATTTAAGTGTGGCTCTTATAGTTGAACAGAATTTGTCAAATCATTATTTTGTCATGTTACTAATAATGGAACAAAACTGCTGCCAGATTTAACTTCTCTTTGGAAAACCATCATAAGAAAATACGTCAAAGTCTAAAAATTTGAGGGAAAGTTTTGGATCATGAAACATTTTATTACCACACTATTTGTATTTCATTATTTAAGAAAGAGGAAAATAAAATCTTAATGTTTAATAAACTCATGCTGTAGCATGTATCTTGCATTTAAAAAAAATCTAAGTATTCAAATGTAACAGCTTCTCTTTTTATTTGAATGTGTAACCTTTCTCATGTGGAACATTTCCTGTGGCACTAGCAATTTTGCATTAATAATGAAATAAGTGACATCTAAAAAGACAAATGCTCTAACATATATCCCCAAGAGTAAATCAAGGAGGGAATGAAATCTAACAGACTATCCCTTACCTGTAATAAGCTTTTAGTTATTTATTTTCTATTTCAAGGAAATATTACTTTCCCAATTTATACTGACCCCCATATTTAAGCACAAGAGCATATAAACCAATCTCTCTCCATGCCTTGGTTCTCAATTTTCTAGACTTTTCTCCCTACCACCGGTACTTATCATTTCTCAACAGAGTGTTTGTTTTACTTCCACAGAGTTTCTTTTTTTAAATATTTTTTTAAAAATATTTTTTCTTTTTTTAAAATATTTTTTTATTTTTTAAGGATACTTACACAGTTGTTACAAAAAAAAATAGGGATTCTCAAATACCCCATTCCCCACAACTCCCACACCCTCCCACATAAACAACATCTTCATTAGAGTGCCACATTCATTGCAATTGATAAATGCATCCTGGGGCATAGCCATTGAGCATGGACCATAGTTCACATTTTAGTTTATACTCTCTCCCACACAATTTGGTAGGCTGTGGGAAGATATATAATGGCATATATTTGTCATTGCAATGCCATTTAGGATGATTCCTAAGTTCCAAAAAAGACCCTGCATTACACCTGTTTTTCCCCCTCCCTGCCCCCACCGCCTCCAGTGGCTATTGCCTCCACATCAATGCTGTAATTACTTCAATTGCTAGAATCACAACAAGTCTATTGTAGAATACCAGTAAGCCTACTCTAGTCCATAGTTCATTCACTGATCATAAGTATTCTGGGATGGTGATGTACCCTCCACCTTGAGTTGAGAAGGGGTTTTGATCTCGTACAGCTGATGGATAGGACTGTCTTACTTGCAGTTTTAAGCTCTATAATTTCCTTGGTGTGGTGGTTGTCAATCCTAACCTCCTTGCTAGTTGTCCTGGGCGAGTCCAAAGAATTGGAGAGAGGCATTGCAACTCCGCTAATGCTCAGGGCCCAGCTGGCATATGGACAGCCCGAAGATTCATCTCTTGAATGTACACCTACCAACTCCTGCACCAGGTATAGGTTCAAATAGAACAGACGGATGAGCCATGTGTAGGGAAGCCATAACTGAGTCCAACTCTCTCACTCTTAGGAGCACAAACTCCAAAGTAGGGCCCACTGGCAAGGTACCAAACTCCAGAGTTATCTGCCCTGACGATAGGACCTGGGTGTCAGAGCCCTCAGGAGCCCCACTATTTGAAGTAGTATCCACTTTGGCAGTCTATGAAAGTCTGCTGGGATGTATATAAATGTTACTTCTGGGATGACCTCCCAACTTACTTTGAAGTCTCATAGCCATTTAAACTCACTTGTCTTTCCTTTTCCCCCTTTTATTTGAGGTCTTTTTCCTATTCCATTGCTAGTTGGTGCTTGGTAGTAATCCCATGGTGCCAGGGAGGCTCATCCCTAGGAGTCCTGTACCACATTGGGGGGAAGATAATGCATTTGTATGCTTAGTTTGGCTTAGAGAGAGGCCACATTTGAGCAACTAGGAAGCTCTCAGGAGGCAACTCTTAGGCACCCCATGAAACTAGGCTAAATTTCAATTTCAAGAGCAAAGACTCACATAGTCATCATTATCAATATCAAGGACACATCAATGGATCATCCTCCTTTGCCAGTCATTGCCCCTGCACTTAGGGGACAGTTGCTGTTACATTAGATAAGGTGACAGAGTTCTCCAGCAAGGGAATTCAATATTCTGTCAGTTATTGTGTGAATCTCCATCCACTCTGGCAAGGCCCCATGAACATTTGAACACATTTATACACCTTATATGTATGTCCAGGTTAACTTCTCCCCATTTATCCCCCATCACTGACACCCACACCGATGATCCTCCCCCACCCCACTTGTAACCCTTCTGTGATCTACAGCTTCTTCAGAAATGAAGCCATTAAAATAGCCAAATACAATTCATAAGAAAATGAAATAATAATGATAGGTTTAAATATAAGAAAGAAAATATATAATAACTTAAAGAAAACTGAAAATAAAATAAAATTTAAAAATTGGAATATTAAAAATAATGATAAATATTTTCAAAATGTTTTAGACATTTTCCCTTTCATCACTGTAATATCTGTTTTCCTGTATGTACAG
>JAQZBX010011091.1:0-43308 GCA_029593785.1 Cabassous unicinctus | reverse complement strand
CAATTCTATTTTGTTTTGACCTTGCAAAATTATCTTTTCTTCTTAAAAAACATCTTAGAAAAAAAGAGTAAACCTTTGTTGATTTTTATTCAAACACCCGTCCTTCCCTCTTATAAATAGCATGCTTTCTCCAAGTCATGGTTCAGAATTGTACCAGGTAATAGGGAATAAAGGGTGCATTGCCATGGAATTTGCCATTTCCCTAGCAATCTGCATCTTAGTGCTTCCTAATTTTTCCAGATTTTATGCTGCATTGGCCGTTTTACTACAGTGCTTTATCCAAAAAGCTCTTATGTGCATTTGTCACAACGGAAAGTTCACTCTTAGATTTTATTCTTCACTGCTCTCAGCCAACATGTCATTTTATGAGTGAATAGAACTGAGGTCATTTTTGGACAAATCTCTCCCTTCCCATCTCAGCACAATGCACCTGATTTGCATACATTTGCTAGAAAAACTGAATACAAGAGCCAATTTGAAAAGAAGTTAAGGGACCAGTTTACATATTATTTCAGAATATATTGCAGCAAAGCAGTTTGTTTTACAGAATGTGTGATATTTAACATCTGCCTCAATTTTTCCTATAAAAATATTTGTTCTCCATTCCCAGTGTAATACCTTTAGCATATTTGTTGGATTGTTATATAACCAAAGCAGACCAAGTGAAATAATATTCACAAATGGGTTCATTTACCAGCAGAAAACCTTTGGAAACACAATTTTGTGTTGAACAATCATATTTAGTTTATCAGGAATAAAGTCATTTTTTCAGTAAATAATTTAAAGAGGCTAGAACATGTGGCATGTGAAGATTTCAGGTTGCCTTATAGAATCCCAAAGAGTGAAACTGGGTCAGACTTAAATATGATTTATCTTAAGTCATATCTTTATTGCATATTGACATCAAAGGGATACAGAATTCTAGCAGAGAAAGTAACGTTTTCATTGCCTTTTTAAAAAAGAATGTTTTCAGTATAATTATTCAAGACATGGACTTTTAAAAACATTGACAAGGGTTTCATAAAAGCGCATGATTCGTTTAAGAAGCTTAAGGAGGACAATGACAGACATAGTCACTTTTTAAAGCATACGAAGGATTTAGATGCCAAACCACGGCCCTTTAATTCATGAAGCATTCCATCACCCCATCATCAGTATTCAGGGAGCGACTGTCCTGAATCAGCCAAGAGGTCCCCTGCTGCAGATCTGTAATTTGAATCATGTGTAATAATATATTATCCTACTGGGGGCCTCTTTCAGTAGGAGAATGGTTTATACATTCTGCTATAAGAGAACTTTTGGCTCCTTGCCGAATCACAGCCATTACTCACATAGGCAATCACGGTCGTTGTCCTTAAGGAATAACATCTGCACAACCTCCTGAGCCAAAAATCTGCAACCTCCCCCACATTAGGAATTACTATTTCTTGGAATTGGGAACACTTGACAAAACTGAAGTAGAAAAATGGAAGGTTTAAAGGAATGGATCCAAATTTTATTGAGCATGCCCTGGGGCGAAAGCGCAAACTCCCATTCCTTTGAAAAGATGGAGAATGGCGAGGTAAGGGGGCCAAAAATACACCTAGAAGTAGTAGTTTGATTTTTAGATATGAGCTGAGACATAATGCGTTTCACAGAGAGATGGCTGCCTTGTGTGTTTCTCTGAACATCCTAGCAAGGTCCTGTAAAGGGTGTGGCAACATGAAGTGATAAATGGAGGGCGAGATGGTTGTGAAAGCAGAGGAAACCTTTCTCACCTCGGAAAGGAAGCCATGGGATACAGCAGGAACCATTTTGACCCAGGAGTTATAATTTCAAGTACTGCCTCTGAGTCTTTCTCTTGTTATGATCTTGAGCAGATCATTTAATTTCTCTCGGTTTTTCCTTATCAGTAAAAATTAAATACACTATTTTCTCTCTGTGTGGAATACCCTCCCGTTTTAAACAGTTGAAATCCTTCCTTGCTTCAAGGATGAAGTCAGTTTCCTCTTCTGTGAAATCTTTCCAAATCACCATCACCGTGGCCAGAATCTCTCACTTGTCCACGATTCTCTTTGTACCTCTATAGCTGCATGTAAGGCAGTCGCCATTACATCCGCCATACATGTGAATATCCTTGCCGCTAGATTGAAAGCCCCTTGGGGGCAGAGGCGACGTTGAATTCATCCCCAGCTCCCACCTTCTAAGAATAACGAATTACAAAATTTTAAATCAATGTCTTGATGAGATAAAAAGTACTTTGTAAATTGCAGAGTCATACAAATTCCAGGGACTACTGTTACCACTGTGTACCAGTTGATGTCAGCTTTACCCTGTCAGTGATATGCATTTCACTGGCCCTTCATAAGAAAGATCAGAGTAAATAGTTGCTGCATTATTTTTCTTAAATAATCAGTTATGGGGAATTGTAAATCCTTTTGTTTTTCAAATATGGTATTAAACGGACTTAGTTTGGTCTTTTAAAAACTTAAAAATCAATGAACTTGATGTAAATTAATTGCAAAGCAGCCATGATAAGCAAATTACAGTATCCAGCCATACTGTTAATTATATAGAAGAATTAATTACTTGGAAGAGGTAAGCAATTAATGTTGAACGCTGAAATGCTCTACAAAGCATAATAAATCAGGAATCTGGAATCCTGAGGCTTTTTTGCTGTTGTAATTGAGATGTGCATTTTTAATCTATAAACTACAGCAATAATCTTTTAAAAGCATATTTCTAGATGTTTTTGAAATACTCAGATAACATAATGCCAAAATATGGTTCAATTTATGTTACTCATCTATTTGAGTTCATGCTTTTGGCTACTGTATGACTGCTAAGTGGAAATTCATTTCTTTGCAAGCAATGATATTCTTGTAAATATGTTTGCAAGTTGATTTTAGATTTTAAAAATTCTATTTCAAATCATCTAATACATGTTATGAGAAGGAAATACAGAAGTTTTATTTTTTTCACCTGGGAAAAGAGAAATTTTAGAGCTAGAAATCACATAGTCTAAAGACTGTATTTTGTAATATTCTTAGGAGAGGAAAAGTATCTTACTCAAGATTACCTGTCAAGTTCCTGGGACAGTTGAGACTGGTATGCAGAATTCAGAAAGACTGGTTCAATATTGTTTCTACTTCACCAAACAATCTTCAGTTTTAAAATTAGCCAAATAGGATTATACATTAGTATAGTGCTAACATAAATTACATTCACTTATTTGTCCTTATGTAATCCACCAAACAACTTACAGCTATGTAAGATTCCCATTTTTATAGGTTAAAAAAGAAGAAGGTTGGAGTTTATTAAGTTATGTTTTTTCCACTGCTCTACAGTAATTAAATTAGCATCTAATATGTCATTATAGATATTAGTTTCTTTAGAGATAATTTTGGTTTCAGTGGAGAAAACTTAGAAACGCAATACTCAGGTTCATGTTGCAGTGGCTTTGAATTCATTTAAAATGGATATGGTATCTTAAATTACAGGATTGGTTAAATAGATTTGGGTGGAGCCAGTTTGCACTTATTATTTTAAATCAATGAATTGTGCTATTATTCTTTACCTTTTTTCTGTTGAGGTCTCCAGTTATATCAATGTTAAGGCACATCCTTCTAGCCCAGTGTTTAAAAATAGATTTCTGAACCTTCTAAATACTGGGAAATGAAGTGTGCCCACTTGGGGAAACTAGAGTTTCCCAAAAATAGTAAAAATAGTAAGAGTCAGTTCAGCTTCTTCTGTTCAGAAAACTGTACTTTAGAACTCAGAGAGTGACTGAGTAAATGGAGAAGGTCTTAAATGAAGAAAAGTGTTATTTTGAATTAGAGTTTGAGAATTGGTAACTGAAAGCCATTACCATCTGAATAATATTGCTGACTTTTCTAAACTTATTAAAGTGGTAATAAATAAGATAGGAGTAATGAAAAATTCTCCTTTATATTGGTAGTTTTAAATATCATAAGCTTGATTCCTTTTCCAAAGTTAACCCTTTAATTAGGAAAGTGGTGGTAAAAGTTGGCACCATGCTTGTACAATAAAACTATTAGTTGTGGGACTATTTGTGAGATGGCAAAGGAATTTTAGGTGGAAATGGCCTAAAATGTTTACAAATTCCAGCACCATCTTCTACTTAATCCCTAAAACATGCTCAATAAGTTAAGAGCAGTATCAAGAATATTTAGGTCATTTTGTATATTATTCTATTGTGTGAGCATATCTCAATTTGTCTCTCCTCCTACTTAAAGACGTTGGATTGTTTCCTATTTTTTTCCTATTACAAACAATGCTTAAGAGAACATTCTTGAAAAATATCTATTTACACACTGGTGGGAGAATTTTCCTAAAGTGTATATCTAGAAGTAGAATCATTGGGCTGAATATTATCTACATTTTCAAATTTATTAGATACTGCTTTCTAAATAGTATACCAGCAATGTATTAGAGTTCCCCATATCCTTGCCAGTACTTGGCATTGTCAGGCTTTGCCAATCTGATGAGCTTCCCAGATCATGTGTGAGGTTCAGCATCTTTTTTACATGTGGCTATTGAGCACTTGAGATGTGGCTAGTCTATATTGAAGTGTGCTATACATGTAAAATATGCAATGGATTTCAAAGAGTTCATAGGAAAAAGGAATATAAAATAGCTCATTAATAATTTTTGTATTGATTACATGTTGAAATAATTTGAATATGTTAAGTTAAATTAAAACATTAAATTAAAAAAAGAATATTTATGTGCTTAATTAGTATTTTTGTGACTTTGATGATGTCTTATCATTAGTAAACAATGACTTTGCTCTATAATTTGTTGCTGAGACAAGGTTGAGGAATAAAAGGATATGAATTAATGCCTAATATTAACTGGGAATGCCATGTACTGTGCTATGCACCATACAAGCATTATTTCATTTAATTCTCAAATCAGTCCTTTTAGATAGGTATTCTTATTTTCTTCATTTTACAGATGGAAAACTAAGCTTCACGTAGTTTAAACAACTTGTCTAAGACATGATTAAGTAGCCAAATAGAGATTCAAACAGAGGTTTCTGACTTGACAACCCACATCCTCAATCCTCCCAAATTAAATAATCAGTATGTGTGATTTTGTAGTTTGCTTGTTGGAACAGAATATTTTTTCATATTTTCCATGTGTAAATAATTTATCTGGTTCACTATTTTAGATGTGCACATACGTTTTGACCTCAGTATTTTAAACCGCTATTTGAAAGCTATTGACCTAGTGATAATTTCCAGGTTAATATTTTCCTTATAGTTTAATATTTATGCAGCTGGTCAGATCACTTAAGGTAACACGTACAAAAGCAATTTTGAAACAGTAAAGTGCTAGATGAATGTCAGGTCATGATATGATTAAAATGTCTTTGTAAGCCTGAATTACTAAAAGTGATTATTAGGATAAATGTTTCCATTTCCTATTTCCTTTACATACTCTACATGTTAAATATATCACCTGGGTTATGAGAAAATGTAATGCATATTGATTTGGCAATTGCAGAACATCACTGAAGTCTTAGTAGACTGTATTCAGACATTCGAGATCTTCTTCATTCTCTAAGACTTTCTCAGCTCTCAGTCCTGGTTACACAAATTATGTCTACAACTCACTGCAATCCATGGGATGCTGAAAAAAATAATTTTGCAGCTACTGATTATGTATTAATACATTTTACACCTAATGTTAGATTTTGCAGGTTTTCTCTAATGGTCAGGAGGAAGGAACATAGTCAAAAGATTGTTGAACTTAAGAAAATCAATTTAATTTTGAGAAGACAAAGGAGAAAGCAGAAACGTGGATTGTTTTCTACCTTCCCTGATGAATCATTGCCCAGTTTCTTGCTCTTTTTTTTTTTTTTTAGTATTTCTTTCTCAAACTTATTTGTACTTATTATGTGTCAGACACTAATGACAACACTTCTAGCCTCATAGACTCTAGTATCAACATTGCTATTGGTTTTGGCTATGAAATGCTACATATAAACATATATTAATGTATATTTAAATTATGGTCTTGTTGCATAATGTATGGTCCCACCTTCTCAAAAATTCTAGAAAAGCAATAGTTTTGAAATCTGTGGCTACCATCTAACTTTACTCTTATTCATGGATCTTCTATAATCTTGACACCAAAACTCAAGCCAATGCTCCTGGGAAGGTCTAATGATTGCAGAGTGAAGCAGGACTATCATCTATGTGCACTGTGCATAGAAGGTCTAATTAGCAATTTTCAGGGTACCTTATGATTTAGCCTGGGCCCTGCATTTGTCCTCCTCTACAGTTAGAGCTTGGTAATTTTTTTTTTCTTCCAAGGTCCCTATTACTTTCATTTTACCAAAATTTTCCACTTTGTGGGTAAGAATCAAGCTCAATGTAACATTTTCTCTCATTGCTTTCTGAACCTACCGAGAAACTGAATCGTTAGTACAGTATTTAAGGCATTATTTTCAGATTTTTGTTTCTATGCAGTGAAAACCAGTTAATAACAAGGAAAACTGTGTTCGTTACTACCTAATGATCACTTAACTCATTGGGGCAATATTAGAAGCAGTTAGGAGCACAGGATCTCCAGCTAAACTGCCTAACTGTCCACCCAGACTCCATTACTTACTAGATTCATGACCTCAGGCAAGTTATGTAACTTCTCTGTGCCTCAGTTTCCTCATCTGCATGGTAGTATCTATCTCATGAGAATTCTGTGCACTTTTTCAAACTATGATGGCATAAAGGTATATAATGTTATAGTTTCTATTTTTCAAGTGCAGAATGTAGTTAGTGAGTGTGTATGTGTGAGTGTATATAAATAAATATTAATATTAATACAATGTAGTTCACTGTTGTAACAGAGATGTGTTTATGTCTGGGTAAACGCTTTTGTTCATTATTTCTATTCTACCTCTACAGTCAGCTTTTTCTCTTATTTATGCAGTTTATCAGCCATTGTTATATTTTAAAGATCATTTTTTATCCCATCAAATATTGGCTTCATTAAAAATGTTACAAAAGATTGTATAATATTTTAATGCTATTTCTATAATTTTGCAATTACAGGCAATTAGCAATACCTAATTCACTGATTCTACTTCTTCCTCCCTTACTGGTTGGGTCTGTCAGAATAAACAGATTTCCTAAGACATATGTAAAAATTATGAAAACAATTTTTACTTTTTCAGAGTTTCAAGTAGAGCTAAGCTTTCAGATCCTGATACCCTAGGATGACCAAAGCTAGGTCCCTAATCATTGGCATTCTGTACAAAATCTTAACTCAGAGTTCAAGTGCCTAATGCTCATGAATCAAACACTTAATATGCATAGACTTTCCTGTAGCAATCTCTGTTGTGGTTAGGAAGGAAACAGATTCTAATCTGAAGACCTGTGCAGATACACTGACCCTCAGTTTTCTTATTATAAAATGGGGATAGTATAATCAATACCAAAAGATAATCACATGGGTTTAATGAGAGGATCTGTGGGATAATGTTAGGTTTTCTATCCCTACTGCAGGCTTCTTAAAGCCTTTTAAAGCATGTGTTAAAAATGTCAAGGAGTCCAATATGATTTCAATAAAATTCCAGCCTCTGAGGAGACAACCTTAAGTATTATGTCTTCTTTAGAATAAAGAATGATAAGATTTCTTTTATTTAAATTTTTAAATAAAAATTTGCATTTGTAAAAATTTGTATTAAGGTCCCTTTTAATACAAGTGGTTTCAGGGGGTTGTGAAGGTAAATTAATTAAATCAGGTTGTTTTCTTATCCTGGAAATGACTGATACTAAAGATGCATTTTGAAATGAGATGCTTCCTTTGTCTCTCTGTCTCTCTATCTCTATCTCTGTCTCTATCTGCCTGAATACCTAATATATTTGGGTAGAGAATTAGAATGGTTTCCTATGATTGAGGCAGAGGGAACAGAATGTTCAAAGGTATGCAGATTTTCAGATTGATAATAACTATGTAACTAGTTGTAAGGAGTATGATTAGGTGAAGAAATGTACTGAAAGTAGTGTCATGTTTGAACTTCTATTGGCCAATTTATGATGGCTTTATAATTTCATTTCTTCTATTAAGGTTTGTTATCAATCCCTTCAAGCTCTTTCAGTAGTTTTTCATGGTGTCAATAATGAGGAAGGTGATTAAATGAACTTTGTCATGTATCTTGTAGGTGTAGTTATTGTTTGAACTATGTATATAAATAAAGCAAGAATATTCCATATACAGTTTGGGGCATCTTATAGTAACATTTCCTTTTTATAATATCCTACTCCCCCCTTTTCAAACAGTACTTAGCTCTCAAACATTACCAGAGATATATCGGTGTCTTTGTGCATTAGGAACTATTTAGCTTTTCAGTTCTTAAAAGCTGATCATTTTGCAATGGGTTAAGCTTTGCTATTATCTTCCAAACTCTGATGGCCTCAGATTCTTTAAAATTTTTATTAAACTTAATTTAATTATTATTGCCTTTGTTTTTTAATAATTAATTTTCTACAATTGACTAAATGGGATTTTATCACTGTGGAAACACATCCTTCCACCAGATTCAGACTTCAGCATGGGTCTGCCTTCCCCATGGGCTGTCTTAGTTATATCTGTTGTCCCAGGGTAATTATTGATAGTGCCCTCTTTCATTTTCAGTAGTGTTTTTCAGGTCTTCTGATCTGTTGTCTTCATGAGGGTATTTGTACTTGGCAAATCATGCAACCTGAGTTTTGGTTTTGAAAATATGGTCACTGTAATGATAGTTAATTTAGTTTTCATGTGTACTCTGTGAGTAATTGTTGAATTAAACTCTTTCATTTAAGCACTAGATTTTACTAGTACTCTGATCTGGAAGGAGTTCAGGATGTTAATAAAAAATGTATATATAGTGGTTGAGTGCTATCTATGTGCCCATCACCGCTGTAAGCACTGGAGAACACAGCAGTAAACCAAGTAGACATAGTCCTATGCTTTCATGAAGCTTGTGTTCTAGAGGTCTTTATAGGGTAATTATAGGTAATTATATATATACCTATATGTATATAGACATATATTTTTATTAAATTATACTGATGAGATTTTACTTTCTTATACAAGTTGCCTTCACAAAAGAAAAGATTCATTTAAAACTTAGCCTGTTCTCATTAAGATCTCTGCATAGTTTAGGCTAAATTTATACTATGAATTCTTACAGTGTACATTTTTCTTTTTCTGACCAGTAGCTTACAAGACATCTTAAGGCTTCCTGGAGCTGATTGTACCAGTTGTCCATGATTTTTATGTTTCACTTTAGTAAAGAAGAATCTTGGAAAATCAAATTCCTAATAGTTTCGATATCGTCCTGCCTTCTAGCCAATGTATAAACGTGCATGGAAAACGTATTACCTCATTTGTTTTTGAAAACTTTTTTTTTCTCACTGAGAAAGATGGACTATTGTCATTTTCTACCACCATAAGCAATTCATCTTTTAAAATGCGTCCTCGAGCTTTTCAAATGATCTCTCTTCTGAGGAAGCAACTTCTCTTATTATTTAGCTCTTCATAAAGCACATGAATATTTTAGAACTTTAATGATTTAGGTTATGGGCATAAAGAAATAATCAACAATTTTTATACTAAAGCATACTCACTCGAAATGACAATAATGACATAAATCAGAACCATTTAGAGATCATTTAGTTTAATTCTTTCAGTTTAAAATGTGTGCAGGAAGGGTGGAAAAGAAGAGGTATTTGACTTATCCAAGTTCACAGACTTAGTTTGTGGCAGAGTCAGAAAAAGAAACAAGATTTTTAAATTTTATTTATATTTGGTCTGTGTTGTAAATTTGAAAAATTCAAGAAATATATGAAAGAAAATTAAAATCTCTAGTTATGCTATATAGGTTACCATGGTTACATAAACTCTACTTACAAATTATGTATCTATTTTGGATGACACTGAAGTTTCACTCTATAAATAAGTTTACATCTTGCTTTTAAAAATTAAAAAGAAGCATAATAGTATGTGGTATCATACCAGGGATGCAAGTTTGGATTTAAAATAAAGGAAGAGGGAAGCTTATAAGACAGATATGATAAAAAACCTGGATTTTTGAGTAACAAATGTACAAATAATATGAGATATATTATTATATTGAGGTATTCTCAAGTAAATATGAATACCTCAATGTCATTAATAAAAATATTTGTTTTGTGGTAAGATCAATTGCAATATTTCAAAGTGACAACACTGTCATTGATGAAATATCAAGCCCATGAAATATCAAGCCCATCACTAATAGGAAGTGGTATTTTTTCTCTCTACATGAATTCTGGATTATGTACCTCTTAAATCCTTAGGAAACTTACTCCATCAATGATCTTTCTTTCTCCTGTATCACTATCTCTCTTTCAACCATCTCTTTGCTTTCAGCACTGAAATATGTCCAACTTTCACCCATCATAAACAAACAAACAATAACAACCACCTTCCATAAACCTGTATCCTTTTGTATCTTACCCATCCATCCTGTATGTAGGTGGGAAGTCTGGAGACCTGGGGAAACTCTCAAACAAATACAAGACAAGTAGTATAAACTCTCTGTGCTTAAGCTATAATATGATAGTTTTAAAAAGTGATTTGTGGTGTCTCTTTCACCTCTAAAATTAAAGGAATCTAAGGAAAATGAGGAAAAAACCTTCACAAACTACTTTTTCATTATTATTGCTAAGGAGTTCTAAACTAACTTTAAATGTGCATTTGACATTGTATAATAAATTACAGCCGTGATGTCATTGCCATTAATTCATTTTGAGATTCTGTTCCCATTCAGGTTTCTAGTGGTGGAAGGGAGATAATAAGGTCAAATTATTTTAAATAAAGATCACGGAAATAGTCTATTTTTAAATGAAACAAGTCTTTTATGTAATTAAACAATGAGTAATCAACTTGAATCTTGGTTACTCAAAAATTACTTGAATCGGAATGGGAATCAGATCTCAGTTCTGCTGCTAGCTGTCACTAGCCATCTGTGTGACATTAGGAAATCAATGTTTATGGGTTTAACCATTATATAATAACATGAGACCAGATCACAGGTTTCAACATATTTTTTTTTTCTTTTTTAGAAGTAGAAATCTTTCTTCAAATAAAATCTATTTAGAAGATCAAATTATAAAACAGATAAAACTTCAGCTGGTCTGGCTGGATTAGGTGTGCACACTCAGAGCCTAACCTCCCACCCAAACTACACTGCAGGTGTTGCCCAAGTGCCTTGGTGACAGCCTCAGAGCTCTGTGGAGCTAAAACCAGAGGTGTAGATAACCTCTAAGGGTCCCTAGAGTTTAAATATTAGACTCTTTCTTGGTTGTTTTTTTGTTGTTGTTTTTCTTTTAGTGTTTTTTTGCGGGGGAGGGGGTGGGCGGTCACTAGCTAACAATTAAATATAAATTTAAATTTCCACTAGATGGCAGTAGATCAAACTTTTGTTTATTAGTTTCAAATCTTCACTATCTTCATTCCAACATTTGAGCACGTATTTGGACTACTTAAAAAAGTTTCAGAAGAATCCTGTTTTCTCATATCTTATGCTTTAAATTTTTTTCAATGTCCCAATTTATGTTTAGTGTCCTGTTTTCAAAATATTGTGGAATTATTGGTTATTCCAAGCAGTATTCAAAATGCGTGGTAAAATATTACTTGCTCTGGTCATGGGAATTTAAACAAAATGCCTAGTATTTATAATAAATACATTTATATGAACATCTAAATTTATTAGTAATCCCCCCTTGCTTTTCCATCTTCACTGGAAGCCTACCCTTTAACCAAGGGTAACAGCGACATGATGATTCATCTTTCCCATTCCACACCACCGTCCCTCCTCCCCCAGCACTAAAATTTCAATGATAATGGAGGTCTGCATTGTGTGTGCTGTTAACATTGCAAGGAGGAGTTCTATTAGGTGGTAGGAGTTTATTATAAGGAAAACTATGTGTGTTGGCTTGAGTCTTTTGTGGACCCCAAAAAATTATGTTCCTAAGCTGACCCATTCCTGTGCAGGTAAACTTATTTTGGGTGGGTCTTAATCCTCTTATTGGAGTCCTTTCTAAACAGAGGACTAAAAAGCCATAGACAAAGAGAAAGAAAAAAAAAAGCCTCAGAAACAGAAGGAGAGGTCCTGGAGACTGGAGGCTGGAATCGGTGGAGCACAGAGGCACAAAAAGAGGCCCCCGAGAGGCTAGACCCATCGGGCAGCTCATAGCTGAAGAAACAAGGCCCGGAGGAGAGGGGAGAGACCAACAGACTGGCAGTCAGACGAGCCATGTTCCTGATGGCCCGTAGCTGAGCTCAGAGAGAAAGTGAGCCTGGAGGAGAAAGTGGAGAGTGGCTGCCATTTTGCCTTGCCATGTGAACAGGAGTCCAGGATCAGAGGAGCAGCTGACCTCTGGTGAGATGGCATCCCTGATGATGCCTTGATTTGGACATTTTCATAGCCTCAGAACTGTAAGATTTTAACCTAATAAATTCCCGTTGAAAAAGCCAATCCATTTCTGGTATGTTGCCTTAGCAGCCCTTAGCAAACCAAGACACCATGGAAGTGAAGTAGCAGAGACTTGCTCTGTGCTTCTGAGGTTAAACATATAGCAGCCTTGGGGAAGAGAATAACAATCCTTTTCTAAGGATTCAGCAACAGTTCTATTGGTCTTCCAAGATCCAACAGCTCTGAAACACTGAACACCACCAGACGCTGTTCCTTGCTCTTCTTTCTGCGCATCTCTGATTTATACCCCCCAGGAACAAAGAACCAGTTGAATCAATTTGTTGTAATCTTACACAGATCGCCACTGACAGGCAAAGTCTCAAGCCACGTCTCCTTAAAGCTGATTGGATCCCACTGAGGAGAGCTTATAACAAGGAAGTGAGAAAGGAAAGTCCAGTTTACTCAGGATGGTCAAAATTTATGCCTGCTATCCAGGGGAAGTTAGTAATAGCTCCCCATTTTATTCTCAAAATTTGGATGATAAATTACATAGTTACTTGAAATTATAGTCCTCTCTGGCTTGAGCACTAATTCTCACTACTTTAGGCTAGGGTCATGTGACACAAGGTTCTGCTAATGCAAAACGAACTGCCTGAAGCTACTTTCTCAGGAAGGAGCTCTGTGGACTGGACTGCCAATTACGTAATCCTCAGAAAAAAGAAAAGAGAATTTAGGGAAGAAAGCTAACTTTAAATTTAAGTTTTCTACCTAATTAGTTCCATTTTATCTGCTAGATACAGTCTTTTTTCTAATGCTTTGTGGAAAAGAGAATGTGATTTTCATTCCTAAAGGTAGTGCAAAGCTAGAAAAGAGCTTAAGTGGTTGGCGTGTATTGCATTATAACTATCAGAGAAAGTTCCAAAATTAGGATTTCAGAGATGGTTTGTTCACTATCCCGTGTGCATAAATGGTAGACGGTTATCACTCAGCAATAATTCACATTGCCGCTAAATGTATGGGAAGTAGTATCTTTCCATCTAAGTCATTACCCAAAATTCTCTTAAATAAATGTATCTTTATATCCTTAAATACTCTTTTTCCTGGTATTAGTCCTTGATCATTTTAATTGAATACAGTTAATATAGCAAATCATAGATTGTAATGTCTTTTTTCTTTTTAGAACAGATTTTTAATGAAAAAAATATCAAAGAACTATTTGAAATGTTTAATGAGAGGAAGAGGAAACTGAGTAGTGCCATTCTTCAAACTGTAAAATTTTGTCAAAGAGGGCTGTGATGAGCTTTTTGCCTATCTTCAGGTAGGACATCAGAAAGAGAGAATAAATTATAGCTTGAGGTATCTTGTTTAGAGCAATTTCCTGAGTCCTTGTTTCCCTTATATAGGTATTTGCGGATTGGCTCAGAAACCTAACCATCATGTATAATAAAACATTGTGTCAAAGGGAAACTGTGGTCTTTTTCCCAATAACCAACTTACCAAGGAGATTTTGAACACACCACCTTTTTCATTTGGGCATAAACAGTGGTTCTTAATCAGAATAGCCACCAGAATGGTTTCCTGAAGACATTTGTATAAAGTTTTTCCCTTGGAAATTATTTTACTTACGGTTTTTCCAACATTGTCATGCTGAGTTGAAGGACTGTGGACATAAGCTCTCACGAATTTCACTGTGTTACTTTGAGCAGATAAAATATAGAAACAGCCACTTGTTTGGTTGAAAACCTCCTACTTTATGTCTTCCCAGGAGATTCACTTCTGTTCACCCAAACCTCTTTCATTTTCCTCCTCTTGAGCACAAAGAGTCTATTTCTTAGTTCCTTAGCAGGTAGGTGGTGTCATATGACTAGGTCTGGCCAATGTGATCAGATGTCCTTTGCGTCACTTCTTGACTAAGCATTGAGGAGACAGTGTGCCTACTCTCCTTGTTCTTCCAGCCTTAGTGGGGATGGAGGCCATGCATTGAGATGGCAGAGCCAGGACAAGCCTGGGTTCTCAAGATTGCTTGGAAGGAGGAGTACCAAAGTAAACTTTGAGTGAAAAAGTACTTGTTTATCATAAGTCCCTGAAATTTCAGGATTAATTTGTTTCCACAGTTAATCTGATCTTTCTTTTTTATTTTATTTTTTTTGGCATATTTTTAAAATCTTTCTTGACTAATAGAGAGAATATATAAAGTTTAGTTTTGTAATTTAATTTAATTTGATTTTCTGACTCAATTGTTTTGCCATAATTGAGATTCTTTCTATCAAGAATTGAGTGAAATGAGCCATTACTTAAAAGTACAAAAGACATGATTTTAGTTTCTCATACAAAACATTTTTGATTCAAATGAAATGTGGGAAATTATTCAGAACCTGTAAATTATTTTAGCCAGTGAATATAATCTATAAAATTCTTATAAAAATAAAAATCTGTAATATTTTATAGTCTGTGGCTTAAGAAATCAATTTATTGCTTTTTATAGTTCTCACTTTTTATTTGTAAAGTAATAGTATTGTGGAACCTGAAAAATAATTGTTAGGTTTCTATGATATGTAAACTCTTTCAGTATAAGAACTTAGAATATAACAAATGTTCATCCTACAGGTATGGTAACCATAATGTGTATTTTCTTGGGAGAGCCCCACTTTATGTTTGTTGTTTCAATGCAATTAAGTGTTGTCCCCTTTCATCCAAAAATTGCCCCTAATTGGAGGATACATTGTGTCATAATATCAGTGAAGCCAGTGTGGTCAGTGATAGACTGGAAAACAAGTATCTGGTACAACTAAATTTCCTTTCTTAATTCTTCTGGAACACATTATCCCATGGAAATAACTTTATATAGGGATATTAAGTACCCAGGCCAGCCCACAAAACATTTTTAAATCCATAACTGAGCTTAACCGTAGTGATTAGTAAATTTAAAATAAAAATTTATAGGTTTCTGTGGACTGGCTCAGAAACTTATCCATCATATATAGAAAACATTGTGTCAAATAGAAACTGTGGTCTTTTTTTCCAAAAATCAACTTACCAAAAAGCTTTTGAACATACCTACTTTTTCATTTGGGCATTAACAGTGCTGCTTCTTTTTTTTTATTTTTAATTTTTAATTTTTGTTTTTCTCCCCCCTCCTGTTGTTGTTGTTTGCATTCGCTGTCTGCTCTCTGTGTCCATTCTCTGTGTGTTCTTTCTGTGTCTGCTTGTCTTTTCTTCTCATCTTTCTCTTTTAGGAGGCTCCGGGAACCGATTCCATAGCATCTGGTGTGGGAGAGAGGCACTCAGTTGCTTGAGTCACCTCATATCCTTAACAGTGCTTCTTAAGGCAGATTTTATTATTAATATATTTTAACTTTTTATTGTGGAGAATTTTGAACATACCCAAAATAGGTAATAGTATATCAACCACTATGTAGCTATCACCCCAGCCCAAACAATCATCAACCAATTGCCAGGCCTGTTTTATCCATACCCCCATCCACTTTTTCCCTCTCATATTATTTTGAAGCAAATCTCAGACATCATATCATTTTATCCAGACATTTCAGTATTTATTTCCAAATAATAAGAACTCTTTGTTAAATGTAATTTTATGTGGTTTCTGTAAAATAGTATATTTTAACACATATTTGTCAAAATAGGTTTGGGCTGAAGTTTAACATGTTGGAATTTAGCCACATTAAATGGATTCTATTTCTTGAAATAACAGTCTCCCATTTCACCGCTATCAGAACAAATTATCTTTTAAACATTCCAAAAGTAAATTTAAAATTTCCCATTAGACAATTTAGAAATATGTGTACACATTTAGAACCAGGGACCAAGGAGTGTGAAGATGTGTTCTGCAGCTGTCTCCCTTTGAAGTTCTCTGTTCTGACACTTCAGATAACGGTATAACTTAGCTTTCCAGGGAACTGAGCAGCCTGATCTTCAAAGAAGAGGTGAATACCTTAGGCTGACAGGAAAGGTAACCCTAATAAATGGAATTTATGGAGCAAATGTTAGGAGAACTAAAAAATACCTTCTATTGGTCTGTTATTGAGACTAGAGGCCAATAGCTTGTTATAAACAAATTCTATTTGTATTATTCTTAAATAATCTTTTAATACAGTTAACAGGATTTGTAGGAAAATAAAATTATTCTCTTCAGTTTTATCTTCAGAATATAATCCATAAATATAATTTATGTTTAAACAGAAAAAGTCAAACTAAGTTTTTTCTTTATCAGGTATCTAAGTGAAAAAAAAAAAAAAGAGGGATTTAATTTTTTTAGTTCAGCTTATATTTTCAGTAAAATTAAGGGAATTTGCATGAGATTGTTTATATTGTATACCAACTTCCTGGAAGTCAATAAATAAATATGCCACATATACATATATATGTTTATATATAAATGATATAAAATGATTAAGGAGATAGACTAATGTTATTTTGTGTGTGGGGGGTGAAGGTTCCAGAGATAATAGTGTTTATCTTAAAAACCTACTAGCTTTTTCTTTTTTTCCCCTTTGTATCAATAGGTATTTAACTTCATTTAAAAATTAGATTTAGATTCCAGTGCAGGAATAAGCAGCATGTTAAAGGAAATAATCCTGTTTCTGCCGTTTAGTAGCCATATAACTAAGGTCAAATGTTGGTTCCCTAATAAAATGATAGTAATACCGTTTTTCCTATAAAGGTGTTGCACAGATTAAATGGAATACCTCTGTAAACATATTTATTTTTTAAATCAGCTCTATTTTTGTTTACATAAAATGCTCCAATTTTATGTGTACAATTTGTTGAGTTTTGACGAATACATACAGTTGTGTAAACAACACTACAAACATGATAAAGGACATTCCCATCACCCACATAACTTTCCTTGTGTCCATTTGTAGTCAGTCCCCTCCAGCCACTCTCAGCTTCTGTCAACCATTGATCTTCATTCCATTATCAAAGTTTTTCATTTTCTAACTGTAAATTTATTCATGTAAATAGAATCATGCAGTTTACAATTCATATCATTCATATCATATCATTGAATCAATAGTTCATTCCTTTTTATTGCTGAGTAGTTCTCTGTCTTAAATGAATACACCACAAGATGATTGGGAGTTTTTAGTTTGGGACTATTATTAATAAATCATCTGTGAATAATGAAGTACATGTCTTTGTGTAGACATATGCTCTTACTTATCAAAGGTAAATACCTAGAAATGGATGGGATTTCTGCATCTTCTGGTATGTTCAAGCTTCTTTGGTAACTTCAAAAGTGATTCCTCTTTAAAGTATCAATCTCTCCAAAATGTACATACCAATTGCTTCATATTCTCGTCAACATTTGGAGTTGTCAGTCATTTAAAAATATTATACCTCTTCTGGTGTGTGTGTAGTGGCATCTTATAGTGGTTTTAATTTGTCTTTTCCTAAGGACTAATTTTGAGCTTGTTTTTTTATGCTTAATGTTCATTCACATATATTCTTCAATGCTGTGTCTGTTAAAATTTTTGCCCATTTTTTTATTGTGTTGTTTCCTCCTTATTATTGAGTTCTTAGAATTCTCTAAATATATATGATATAAATCCTTTCAGATATATGATTTGCAAATGTTGTTCCCAGCCTATGGATTTCCTCTTATTTCTGTAAAAATGTCTTTTGAAGAAAGGAAGTTTTTAATATCTATGAGTCAACTTTAACAACTTGTGTTTTATGGTTCATACTTTTTGAGTTGTCCAAAAATTATTTGCCTAACCCCAAGTCACCAAGTTCTTCTTTTATGTTTTAAACTAGAAATTTTATAGTTTATTATATTTAGCTCTATGAACCATTTCCAAGTTAATTTTTGTGGATTGTTTGAAGTAGGGTTCAAGGTGCATTATTTAATGCATATATATATTTGTTCCAGAACTATTTGTTGAAAAGCCTATCCTTTTCTTGTTAAATAACCTTGATACCTTCGTCAAACATCACTATGTTGTGTATTCTCTTATTCTGTTAAATTGATCTATGTCTATTGTGATACCAATATCACAATGTTTTGAAAATTATAGCTTTATAGTAAGTTTTGAAATCATGTAGTGTTAACTTTCCAACTTTATAATTTTTCAAAATTGTTAAGACTATTCCAGGTTCTATGCATTGTCACTTAATTGTAGAATCGCCTTGCCAAGTTCTACATAAATGCCTGCTGAGCTTTTAATTGAGATTATTTTGAGGCTATAGATCAATATGGGAAGAACTGAAATTTTCAGTGTTATATTTTCTGATCCATGAATGTCATATCTCTCTGAATTTGCTACCCGTTCTTTAATTCCATGCAGCAGTGTTTTGAATTTTCAAATACAAATATAGCATGGATTTTGGTAAATATAGTATACTCCTACATGCATCAGGTTTATTAATGGTATTGTAAAAGATATTTTTATTTCAATATTTAGTCATTATTTTTCAGAATATAGAAATACAAACTCAGTTCTTAGTTTCAGTAGTATATTTTGGTAGGTTATTTTGGATTTCCTTCATAGTTGATGATGTCATTGGTAAATAAAGACATTTTCACTTATTGCTATCTAATATGTAATATGGATTTTATTATTGTTGTCGTTGTTGTTACTGCTATCGCTATTGCCTTATTATGCTAGGTAGGACTTCCAGTACAAAGTCAAACAAAAGCTGTAAGAATGAACATATTTGTCTTGCTCCTGATCTTAGTGAAAAGCCTTCAATCTTTCACGATTAAGAATGATGTTAGCCATAGGTTTTGGTGGATGTTTTTATCAGATTGAGGAAGTTCCCTTCTAAACCTTGTGTACTTTATAGTATGATAGGATGTTGAATCTATCAAGTGCTTTATTTTGAATCTTGGAGATAAGCCGATGATTTTCCTTTTTAAGCTGATAATATGGTATACTATATTGATTATTGAATATTAAATCAACCTTACATCCTGGGAGTCATGCATTATCCTTTTTAAATGTTGTTGGATTCTCTTTACTAAGTTTTTTTTTGTAGATTTCTGTATCTTTGTTCAGAAGGAATATTGGTCAGATTTGTTTGCTTGCTTATTTGTTTATTTAATGTCTTCCTTTGGGTTTTGTATCAAGTAATGCTGGCCTCATAAAATGAGTTGGGAAGTATTCTCTCCCTTCAATTTTCTGTTTTTGTATAAAATTGTCATTACTATTCCTTTACATGTTTGTTAGAATTTACCAATGAAGCTATCTAGGCAGGAAGGTTTGCTTGTGTTTGTGGGGGAGATATTATTATAAATTGAATTATCAGTAATAGTTATGGGGCTATTCAGTTATCTATTTCTTATTAAGGGAGCTTTGGATCAATTTTTTTGCTCGGTTCAAAGAACCAGAGTTTGGTTTCATTGATTTCCTGTATGTTATTTTGTATCCTTGAGTTTTGCACTTACCTTTATTATTTTATTTTCCTTCTACTTTGCATTGCAATTTCTTATATATTCCTGGTTTCTTAAAGTGGTAACTTAGATCATTGATTTTATACCTTTCTTAATGCTATGCATTTGGCTTTAAGCACTGGTTTACCTGCATACCATGCATTTTAATATGTTGTGTTTTCATTTCATTCAATTTTAAATTTCTTCTTTTTTTAATTTAGAAGTGTGTTGTGTAATTTCCACACTTTTGAGGATTTTCCAAATATTATTTTATCATTGATTTCTAAATTAATTCCATTGTGGTCAGAGAACTTTGTATGCTTTCAAATTTTAAAATTTATTGAGATTTGTTTTAAAGTCCAGCATATGGTCTACCTTGGTAAATGTTCTGCATGCAGCTTAAATAATACGTGTTCTGCTTTTATTGAGTAAATTGTTCCATAAATGCAAGTTAAATCAAATTGGTGTCTGTGCTGTTCAGGTAGTTGATACTTTTACTGATTTTCTGCCTATATTTCTTTTTCTTTTTTTTTTTTTTTTGCTTTCTTTTTTAAAATGTATTTAATAACTAAAAAAAAATTTTTTTAAAAGATACTTAGATTACATAAATGTCACACAAAAATTACATTTAAATGTTCACCACCTCCCACACCTCCCACAACCTCCCACATAAACATCCTTCATTAGTGTGGCACATCACCTGCAATGGATATACACATCCTGGGGCTTTGCCGTTAAGCATGGACCATAGTTCAAATTGTAGACCACACTCTCTCCCACACAGTTCTGCATGGTATATGATGTTATCAAATGGCCTACATCTGTCATTGCAATGTCACTCAGGATAATTCCCAAGTCCCGAAAAAGACCCTGTATTACAACTGTTATTCCCTCTCCCTGCCCCCCGAGCATCCAGTGGTGGCCACTGGCTCCATATTAATGTTGTAATTTCTTCCATTGCTTGAATCACAATATGTCTATAGCAGAATACCAGTAAGTCCACTCTAGTCCATAGCTCTTCCCCCAATCCTGAGTAGTCTGGGATGGTGATGTCCACTCCACCTTCAGTTGAGAGGGGGTTTATATCCCATGGATAAGGTGGATGAGATTATCCTGCCTGCAGCTGCAGACTCTCTCCATTCCCTGGGATGGCCGTTGTCCATCATCATCTCCCTGCCAGGTGTCCTGGGTGAGTCCATTGAGCTGTAGAGTAGGAGTTGCAGCTCCACCAAGATTCCGGGCCCAGCTGGCACATGGACAGCCCAAAGACTCTACCAAATACTGAGAAATGTGTTCAAATCTCCAGTTATAATTTTGGATCTGTTTATTTCTGTTTTCATTTCTATCCATTTTTCTTCATACTTTTGAAAGCTTGGATATTAGTGCATATTCATTTAGAATTTTAAATGTTTATAACCACTTGATGCATCAATCTCTTTATCATTATAAAATGTCACTCTTTATTTTTACATTCCTTGCTATTCTTTGCCTGATATGTTATAGCCAAATTAATTTTTTTTTTTAATTACTGTTTGTTTGACTCGAGAAGCCACACTCCCAATTACCAATACATAGTCCCTTTATTTTAGCCACTCATGGAAAAATTAATTTAGTGATCTTATGGGCTAAAAATATTTGGCACACATTGTTTGGTTGTACAATATGATTGAAATTTTCTTCAATGTATCACTAGAATTATTATAGTGATAAATATGTTCAGTACTTTTTCATTCACAGACCCTCCAATATCAAATTGTGAAATCAATGGGTAGTCTCAGAGAGAATCTGTTTATAATTTTTAGGCCCCAATCTTGACAAGATCAATCCCTTAACTCTCTTCTTTCTCCCAGTTACTAAGTTCTGGATCCTTGACTGTGCTTGGATTCTCTTTTTAAAGCTTTTCTCCTTTCCAAAAGGCTGTGTCTAAGATTTTCTCAAGTCTTGTTGCTACTCTTTAGTGGGGATGTCAGTAACTGTGAAAATAGCAGTGGTCATTCTTTTGCTCTAATCCTCCTGGGAGCAACATTTTACACGGTGTGGATTTGTTAGTGTTGGGAGAGCTAGGTGTGAGAATGCTGTGACAGAAGCTGAGGTTGCTACCAGCTTTACATGGAATGGGAAATAGATATTTTTCATCATGATTCAAAACAAGTTACTTACAATGGAGTTTAAGAAGATTTCTTTCTCTGCTTATCCCTTAGCTAATGTTTAATATTGTACCTCCACAACCAGAGAACTTTAACATGATGTCTTTGGGATTATTCCACCCTAAACAAACTTGGGGAATATGTTGATGACTGGGATTAGCTATTTTTCTTTTTTCTTTACTTCCTCACTTTCCACTTTCTTTCCTCACTTCCTTCCTGAGGTGTTTGTGTGTATGTGTGTGTGTGTACACATTTTAGATAATCTCTTAACCAAAAGTTTTCATCTCAGCCCCTCACATGCATCTTGAATTCATCTACCTCTCCTATCTCTCACATTTCTACAAACTTCAATCATTCATAGTCTTATCTATAACCTTCTCATGGTTTGCCTACTTCCGAATGTGTCACCTCTAATCCATTTTCCACATAATATCCAGAGATATTTTAGAAATGGAAATCTGATCATGGTATTGCCTCCTGCTTGAAGACATTTGGTGATTACCCAAAACTGTTAGTATGCCCAATCTTAACAATTCAGCATATGCAAATATATCCAGCCACATTGATTTACTAGACTGTAGCTTTCAGACTTTTTTTTTTTTACTGTAATCACAAAATGAGATGAGGGATTGTTTTTATTCTATTTGTTTATTTTCTTATCACCAGTATCTAGAATAATGCCTAGCAGAGAGTAGGATATATTTGTTGAGTGAATACATATTAACTTTTGAACTTTATCAAGAAACTATTATGTCCAAAATAGTACTTAGTGATGTTTCAGTTTATAAATTCCAATATTTGGAGAAAATAGTTGTTAAAAATAAATTATCAAGGAAAACCATACAATTAAATTCCTTTCTCTAATATCTGTATGAATCAAGAATATCTGCTTTAGAATTTAAATTTTGATTGGGTGAAGGTCTTTGTCAAAATGTATCTTAATAAACTCACTGTTAATTGCCCTTGAAATTTGTATTACAACATCCACTGATTTCTTTTTTCTATTGCATTTTTAAGGAACTGCATTTTTGCAGTTCCTAATTTTAAAAATCATTGTATTAGTCAGCCAAAGGGGTGCTGATGCCAAATACCAGAAATCTGTTGGCTTTTATAAAGGGTATTTATTTGGGGTAGAAGCTTACAGTTACCAGGCCATAAAGCATAAGTTACTTCCCTCACCAAACCCTATTGCCATGTGTTGGAGCAAAATTGCTGCCAACATCTGTAAGAGTTCAGGCTTCCTGGTTTCCTCTCTTCCCAGGGTTCATTTCTCTACGGGCTTAGCTGCTCTGCTCTGTCCACAGAGCCAGCTGTAGACTATCAGGCGAATGGCCCGTCTCTTTCTGGGACCTCTGCTGTGTCTAATGAAGCCTTCTCTCCTTCCTCACGTATCTACTTCTTTGTGTGTTTACTTCCCAGGCTCCAAGATCAAAACTCTCACTTCCTTCTCTGTAGTGTGGTTTCTCTGTGAATCCCCGAGCACCAAGGGGGTGGGGACTCAACGTCCTACTGATGTGGCCCAATCAAAGCCTTAATAATTATTTAATAATCAAGTAAAAGTGAAACCTCTGAATCCAATATAATCTAATATGCTCAGAGGAACAGACCAGTTTACAAACATAATCCAATATCTATTTTTGGAATTCATAAACAATATCAAACTGCCCCAAGCATCATATTTTAAATAAGAACTGTAAGTTAAAATAATGTCTGTAAAAGAATATTATGAAAAAGTTTTTCATCCAGTAGTTTGCAATTAAATAGTTTTCTTTAGGGAAAGTAAATCAATGAATATATTTACCATACCTATTTATAGATGTCATTTTATGTGTTAACTATAAGTAATTCACAATTGTGATCATTTTTGTTTAAATTCAGTAATAGTTATTTTAGAGACATATTAAACCTTCTAATGTGTACTATACAATATAGGGAAACAAGCTACATGTTTTTAATAGCTATGCGTTGCTTTGTTTAAAGTAGAACATCTCATTCTTCTTGTTCACATTTCTTTTGCCTTCAGGTGCATATATATATATATATATATAAAATTTACTAGACAAGATTTATCCTTGCAGAATCCATTGAGCAGTACCTTAAGTACTGTAAAGTTTGAGTACCTAAAACTTTAGTTGTTCGTAGAGGATGTTTGCAAATCCAGTGAAATGGAAATCTGAGATGGACAGGTAGGATTCATCAAGTTTAGGGCTTAATGTAGCCTGCTTTAAAGTGGACCTATCATGATGGTTGATAAAATCATCCAGTAAATAATTGGTGTGGGATTGCATAGATAAACTTCCTTTGTATATCCTCTCTCCCTTTGAGCCTTTTTACTTCCAACATTGGGTATAATTCATATTAATATAAAGCATTAAGAATAAAATGATTTCTTGTATTATTTGAAGGCCCTTATACAATCCAGCTTTAGATTATGGTTTAAATGGAGGTAGAAGTGTGTTACTGTAACTTAAGTGGCTTCAGAGATGCCAATATATACCAGATGTGGAGATAGATTTACTTTATTTCCAAAAGTTGTCTCTTATTTGCTTTTATTTATATCTACTGTATTATTCTCTCTTTTAAAACCATTTAAAATAAGAATAGGTTATTTCTCATTGCTTTTTATAATGAAGGAAAAAATAGGAAGGAAAGCAGATTAAAAATGGATGTAATCAAATTTATTAGATAGAAGTTATTAGTTTGAATTGACCAAGTTTACAATGAGGGAATTTAAAATATTATGAAAACTTGAAAGAATTATTTTAAAAAGTAATAAAAATTCTCCACATAAATTGAGAGAATTTATTCTATGTTTTTCTATTTCCTGTTAAGCTTTTAAAATTCTATTTCACAATGATGGTAATTTTTATTTCTCAGCAAGGCATAGTGATAGGAATTTCTTTTTCCTGTCACATTCTCTTTTTTGCATGTGACCCTCCCCTGGATTATACTATATTGTTAGTGCCATGCATGGAACAGCAAAAAAGCCTTGGTCACTTTTATAGAGTCATTTAAAGAAAGGACAAAGCATCTGATAATCTTAAGGAAAAAAGGGTTCAAAGGCTCAAGTGTTGCTATTGCAAGTCATCGTAGCCTTCATCTCTGCAGCTTGTGGCTTTACTAAGTGGTATTGGGAAAGATTAGGCAAATGTCACTGTAATGGACATCTATATTTTTACTATGTCTGCCATTGCACCTTCTTTTCTTGAAAGTTCTCCTTTTACCTCGTCTACTTTCATAATGGCATTTTTGCATTGTGGATTCTGTTACTATATCATTTGTAAGTCTCTTTCCTAAAATTTGCCAATCAAGATCCTTCTCAATTTTGAAATTGATACTGGGAGACAGCTTAATTTTTCTGAGTTCAAACCTGTAAAGTTCGGGAGCTATCAAAAACTGTCTTTCCTATAGGTAGAATGGAGACAGAAATGCCACTTGCATAAAAGAGAAACATACAGCAGATGAGTAGAAAGGCAATGAAATTAGAAATATTGAAAGTCCAGAAAGAGAGAATGAGTCCTGGGTTCCATTGTTCCCAAGGACCAGATTCTTTCTTATTAAGAGGCACATGTGTAACCTGGCAAATGAAACACAATCCTGATTCCAGAAGTAGAAGACAGGGCTTTCTGTTGGCAATGGCTCTTTGATCTTTTCAATAACAATTTTGATGAATAACAGATTATGGTAGTGATGCTATAGTTCTTGAGCTACAATCTACACTGGAAGCTTCTCAATTTACCAGGTAATTTCCTAAATGTAGAAGAGACAGCAGCTTCCTTGATTCTGCAGTGTGGCTTTAGGAATACTTCCTAAAAGTTCAAATTAGAGTCATTTTGTTCCACCCTCCCAGTGATTCTGTAAGTCATTTAACATCCTGTAACAAATCACTTGAGGCTCAACTGGGAAAAGGGGGTTCTGTTCTCTGCAAGTGAATCCTAGTAAATATAGTTAGTAAAACATTTACAACACTGCCTGTCACGTAGTAAGCACTCAGAATGTGTTAGGTGATATTGTTGAATGATATACATTTATTCATTCAATATGTGTATAGCATTCATTGGTAAACAAATAGACAAAACACTTGACCTCATGGGACTTACATTGTAGTGTAAGAAAAAAAAAATAAACAAAG
Source organism: Cabassous unicinctus (assembly GCA_029593785.1). Classification (NCBI taxonomy): domain Eukaryota; kingdom Metazoa; phylum Chordata; class Mammalia; order Cingulata; family Chlamyphoridae; genus Cabassous; species Cabassous unicinctus. Next base: position 17,191 of record JAQZBX010011091.1, on the reverse strand, counting down.
AAATAAGTACATTATACACCATGTTAGAAGATGATGAGAGCTAAGAAAGAAATAGAAGTGGAGCAGAGCAAGAAGCGTGTGAAAGATTGCAGTATTGAATAGGGTGATTAGCATAGGTGACTGTGGCAGTTTGATATTATTTATGAATTCCAAAAAGAAATATAGATTATGTTTATAAACTGGTCTGTTCCTCTGGGCATGATATCCTTTGATTGTATTAAATTCAGAGGTTTCACTTTTTTAAAAATATATTTTTTATTTTTTCTAAAAGATATATTACACAAAATGTTACATAAAAAAAAAAATGTAAGGAGTTCCTATCAGAGATTTCACTTTTACTTGATTAAAGTAAGATTAGGGGTTTGATTTGGCCATATCAGTAGGACCTTGAGTCCCTGCCCCCTTGGTGTATGGACACTCACACAGAAATGATACAGCAGAGAAGAGAGTTTGGTTTTGATGCTGGAACCCCGGGGAGAGAGCCAACCCATTCACCTGATAGTTTACAGCTGACCTTGTGAAGAGAACAGAGCTGCTGAGCATGTAAAGAAATGAGCCCCAGGAAGAAAGACGAGACTTATGTCAGCCTACTGCTGAGATCAGAAGAAGCTGGGACCATGGAGCCTTAACAGGAAGAAGGAAGGCTGAACCCTTGCAAATATTACCCACCATTTTGCTTCAACATCTTGCTTCTCACCCAATGACTTTGGGTGAGAAAATACTTCTTATGGTACCTTGAGTAGGGCCTTGTGACTGTAAGCGTCTACTCCAAATAAAGACCCTTTATAAAAGCCAACAATGTGAATATTCTCGCTGTCCTGATTTTGTGATAATCAGGGTAGGCTAAACATTCGCTATGTCAGAAACCATGCATGTGTCCCCAGACCTTGTTTTTCTCCCTAGGTCTGGTTTTTGGAATGCTGGTGATAAACTAAGCCTGATTTATTATGTGACCATCCTGTATAGGAAAAGACTGTAGCTCTGGGTATCTTTGGTCAACCTTAAGAGATATAGCAGGGGGACAGATGTTGCTCGGGTGGTTGGGCGTCCTTCTCCCATATGGAGGGACCTGGGTTTGATCCCTGGGACCTCCTGGTAAAAATAAAAGAAAAATATGGAGGGCACATGGGCCACCAGGCCCCACGAATGGATGAGCTCCCAGGCCCCATGTGCGGGTGCGCCATCAGGCCCTGCGAGCCACGCAGCAAGATGGTGATGTAACAAGAGAGTGACACAGGGGAAAGCCAGGACGAGATGCACCGAAAATCCAGGAGCTGGGGTGGTGCAAGCAGTAGGATGTCTCTCTCCCTCATCGGAGTTTCTGAGGATCCAGTCCCAGTGAGGACAGGAGGAGACGGATGGGAGGAGAGGGCAGGAAACAGACACAGAGAGTTGCCCAGTGAATGGACACAGAGACAGCAAAAATGGGGTGTGGGGGGTAAAAATGGATAAAAGTAAGTAAATAAATAAATCCTTAAAAAAAAAAAAGCCAACAGAGTTCTGGTATTTTGCATCAGCACTCCTTTGGCTGACTAATACAGTGACATTTGAGCAAAGGCTTGGGTGGTGTTTGTATTATTATTTTTTAGTATTGTTTATTATACAAGATTGACGAGGAATTAAATCTTCCTTAATATTTTATTTAAAATGAACCTATGTCACATTTAAAGAGCGATCCCATCTTGTTATCATATTTATTAAGTATCATCTTTTCCAGATGAAAACTAATGTATAGGCTTCAATATAAGTCTTTCTCTCAAATTGATTTGCACGTTTTCAGTATCTCATTTAGATTCAGAGTACTGAAGAAAGAGTTGAAACTGACAAGTAATTACATATAATCTTTTAGGTTAAAGTTGTGGAAGTATTGCTTTAAATTTTGGTGACAAAAGAAGGGAATTTTCCAGTGAAAGTTTACCACAATTATGGGTTGCGAGAAACCTCAGAAATTATAAAGTTCAACCATCATCAGAATGAATGCATGAACCCTTTCTATAACACTAAGGATCATTCCAATTTGCCAAAATGCCACCATATTGAACAGATGGTTTTATTTGTGATTTGACAATGACTCACGATTACTGAGTTTTTAACTTCATTGTCTGGCCACTCTATTTTTTTTTTATTTGTTCAGTTTAAATTTTCAGTAGACATTTTTGCCCTTTTCTCATATACCACATTATTAATTAATACCGAGCTTAAAATCCACTAATATCCTTGTCATTCAAAATCGCTTTACTATGGCTCCTGTTCCTGCTCCTGGCGACTCCCGCCCTGTTGCTCTCGGCCCTGCTGCTGCTCTGGGCCCTCCTGGCTTCTGCGTCCTGCTCTTGCCATGATCCCCCTGCGCAGATCAACACGCAATTTCTGCAAACTACCAAACCTGACATTATAGAAATGACAGCTCAAAAAAGATCTGATCCAATCACCTAATTGTACAGATGAGGAATCCACTGGCATGGTCAAAGATTACAACCTACTAAGAGGCAGAGCCTGGACTACAAATGAAACATGAAGAGAAAAAAGCAGAAGGCAATGATTCCACAGTGATGCAATTTGTTCTCCTGGGATTTTTTGATCTTCCAAATCTCCAAGGGTTTCTTTTTGGAGTGTTCTCTATCATTTACATGATTATTTTAATTGGAAATAGTCTTATAATCATAATAACCAGGCTTGACTCTACACTACAGAAACCCATGTATTTTCTCCTGGCAAATTTTTCCTCCTTGGAAATCTGTAATGTGTCTGTCATTCTCACCAGAATTCTGGTGAACCTTTGGACTCAAGAGGGAAGCATTTCTAAGGTGAAATGTACCACCCAAATGTGCTTCTTCCTTATTCTGGGAGCCACTGATTGTTTCCTTCTGGCTGTGATGGCCTAGGATCGCTATGTAGCCATCTGTAACCCACTACACTATCCTCTAGTCAGTTTGCAATTGATGGTGCCCCTGCATAACATATTCTTAAAATTAATCTTTTCCTGTAAGTGTGAAACCATTGTAACTCTGACCTTTTGATGGGGTTACTTCAGTGAAAGTGTGATCCAATTCAATCAGGATGGGTTTCAATCCTGTTCCTGTAGTCCTTTATATGTGGCATAAATTTCAAACAAACAGAGAGAAAGCAATGAGAACCAAGAAGCTGAAAGGCAGTGGAACTCAGAAGGTAATGGAGAGACCAGAAGCTGACAGGGACATGGCCATGGGACAGAGGAGCTAAGGACCATGGATCACCAACAGTCAGCAAATAGAATGAATGTCTTCAAGAAGAAAGCAATATTTGATGACACCTTAATTTGTACTTTCTTTTTGTCACAATACAGTGCGCTAATAAATTTCCATTGTTTAAAAAAAAATCACTTTACTATGGCTTTCTATACCCTTGTAGTTTTGTTTTTCTAATAGCCAAATTTTACATAAAATTTTATCTTGTTAGATTCTAATCATTGTTCTGATTATTTAATCTAAGAAGACCCTGACTCTTTCTTTCTATAAGCCATCTTCATATTTCCCTTGTCAACCTTCCTTAAGCTTTCCTCCATTCTTTCCTAATGAGATTAATAAATTCTGAAATGTATCAAAGTAGAAGATTAAGTTTGGCAGTATACCACCAGAAATGTCTTATTGATTGCCTACCAGTCTCATCTTCAAAAGCATGATTTTCCAGACATTTTTATCTCACCCAGCCATTTAAACATAGGGATAATCATCCAAACATTTGTGCATTTCCTGATGTAAACTAGTATGTCCGTCGAGTTGAAAAACTGCTTTGTTGTTTACCTGTGTGTATTATCCATAACTTTTTTTGTCATTAATTGGGAAACGTATCATGACACTCGAAATGCTACTGTTAGCATGAAAGAAGATAAGTTAATAAAGTTCCTGGCTATAGTTAGTGTCCTATGAATTTCAATTTCTCTCATTTTTGCTTTATGCTTTCCCAGATACTTTCTTATTAAACTTCCACTGCTCAATCTTGTCCAAAGGAATATAAAGAAATCCATGATTAAATATCTTCCTGAAATATAGATCCACAATGATGGAAATATGCCTCTATTAAACGGTGAGTTTTCACGGCTGGGATTTCAATCTTCTCCATCAGTCTGTGCTTGGAATCAAGCATAATGCTGGTGATGCATAGAGTTAATGGAAGCAGGATGTTCTAGGGGGTAGACCTTGATCTCTGATGTCAGACAGTGCTAAGATCAAATGCCCAGGTAATCCTCCTCTCTCTTGGCCCAAGGATCTATGTCCTTTTAGCTCTGACTTTTGTATCCATGGTCACACCCTTAGGATAATTTGTCTTTCATTTTTTCCCATCTCTGTCCCTCTCAGTCCAGGCTGGCAGTATTTCTGCTTATACAAAATTCTCAAAATCTTTATATGTTTTCTGTGCAATTCAAGGGGTCCAAGACAACAGACAAAAGGATTTCCCACAGATCCTTCCTGGATAATTTTATCTCCATTCCTGACTTCCTCTGGGATGATTGATTAGATCCATGTGTCCTATGTCTAATCTCTTTAGCAAACAGCTATTCAGCCACACTCTTGCATGGAGCCCAGTCTCTGGAGATTCACCTTCAGGGAACTCAGGGAAGATCCTGTTAGGGCCACTTCTGGCCCTAGTCCCAGAGCATGCTCTCTGGATAGGCTGAGAATTTTCCTAAGTCATCAAGTTCTCGTTCCTTTTTGCCTAAGAGTTCAGGCCTCAATTTCTCTCTTTCCTTTATCATTTTACTATAAGCAGCAAAGAAAAATCAGGCTACACCTTCTACACTTGGCTCAACATCCCCACAGCTAAATATCCAAGTTCATCACTGTGGTAGCTTGTAGTTATGTACCCCAGAAAAACATTTTCTTAATCTTAATCCATTCTTAAGGGTGTGAACCTATTGTAAAAAGGACCATATGATGAGGTTATTTCAATTAAGTTATGACTCAAGTGAATCAGGATAGGTCTAATCCTATTACTGGAGGACATGTAGAGAAAGTCACAGGGAGAGAGGCCATGGAAGAAGCAAGAAATTGGAAGTCAACAGAACCTAGCAGAGAATGGAGATGCTCTCGCCATGTGCATTGCCATGTGATGGAAAAGCTAATGACCATGAATTGCCGACAGCCTGCTGCAGAATGCCAGTCTCTGGGGAGAAAGCATCGCCTTGCTGATGCCTCAGTTTTGGAGTCCCATACTCAAAACCATGAGCCAATAAATACCTGTTGTTAAACCAGCCCATTTGCATGGTATTTGTTTTAGCAGCTAGGAAATAAAACATTTACTTACAAGTTCTGCCTTCCTTCTGACATCAGAAGACAATTCTGCCAAGTTCTCTGGCACTTTATAACAAAGGTGGCCTTTCCTCCAGTTTTTAATAATATATTTCTCATTTCCTTCTAAGACCTCACCAGAAACAACTTAAATGTCCATATCTCTACCAATATTTTGTTCATATAATACATGTATTCTCTAAGATGACAGAAACTCTCTCTATAGCTCTCCTCACTTTTTTTCTGAGCCTTGACCAGAATCATTTTAATACCCGAATCCCTACCAACAGTCACTTTAAGGTAGTTTAGACATTTTCTATGAAGTGACTCAAAATTCTTCCAGCCTTTAGCTAGTACCCAATTCCAAAGCCACTTCCACATTTTTAGGTATTTGTAATAGCAGGAACCCACTTCCTGGCACCATAAACCATCATAGTATGCCAGGGCTACTATAACAAATACCACAGACTAGTTGGCTTAAACAATAGGAATTTATTGTCTCACAGTTTTGCAGACTAGAAGTCCAGAATCAAAGTCTCTCCACACCATGCCTTCTTTGAAGCCTGTAGCATTCTGTGTGGGTGATTCATACCTCAATCTCTGCCTCTATCACATGGTGATCTGCCTTCTTCTGTCCCCTCCTTATTCCTATTGCTGAGGACTCCGATAATATTGGATTGAGGCCTACCCTGATTCAGTTTGGCCTCATTTTAATGGGATCTTTGAAGTTCCTATTTACAAATTAGTTCACATCCACAGGACCAGAGGTTAGAATCTGAATATGTCTTTGTGAGGGACATGATTCGATCCCCAACACCATCCCCAGGGGATTCAAAACTTGAGTTAGCAATGAGGCCCTGATGATCAGAAGCAGCTCAAGAAAATGTCCATGAGTTTTCCACAGAAGGAAGGGAGAGCTGGGAAAAAAACTTTCTTTGAGTCTTAGATCAAGGATTTTCAGGAAAGTGGCAGTGTTTTCCTAGCAAGAGCCAAATCCTGGAATATTTATTTAATATTTAATATTCAATGAAATCTGTTAGACTATCTGATCCATGTTCATCTGAGAAACATGAACTACTTGATTCCATGTAGCTAAATTTTAGTTTTTTTCAGTTTAGTCTTTTATTTGAATTTAGGTATTATCTATTTTCACTGAGAGTTATCGTTAGTGACTTACTTTTTATTCTCGTTTTCTCATAGAGTATGTCTCATCTCTGCTCTAAAAGCAACTTGTTCCTGAGGAGCAGAAGTTTGGCTCATTATCTTTTGAGTTATAACTCATTTATTTTCTAAGGCTTATACTTTTGATTAGTGATTTTGTTATACTTTACAAATTGCCTTCGTATACATTACTCCATTTCCTCACAGATGGGAGTCATCATCTTCAATATATAGATAAGGAGACTGAGTTTCAAAAGAGTCTATGATTTGTTTTGGGGCACTGGGCTGGTGGGGGTGAGGTGGGAAGAGTTAGGACTTACCCAGCCCTTCTGACTCCCAAGTGTTATATTCTTCCACTAAGTTCACATTACCTTTGGAGACAATTGAAGCCTAGTTATTCTACAATAAGGAATTCTCTCCTGATTATCAGCCTTGTATATGGTCACGAATATCATCATATACTTAATATATTATCTTAAGGACATTAAATGAAAGTATGTGAAAGTGCTTTGTAAATTATACAGCTCTCTACACCACAACATAATATTATTATTTAGCTTAGCTAAATAATATTAGTGTAATTAAATATGATTTAAAAGTATTTGAGATTTTCAAAATTATTTCAGGCCACCGTCTCTGTCTTTTTCATATAAATTATAAGTTTATTTTTATCAAAATATAAAATGCACACATTTAAAAAATGTATAATTCTACAAGGTTTATATATTAGTTTAGATATTGGTTTGACTGAGTAACAAGGACCAAAAGGACAATTGCTTAAACAAGATAAATGTCTTCTTTTTCATGTAAAAGTCTAAGATGAGAAACTGTTGTGTTTGGTGGAAGAGGGGAATTGGTAAAAAGTCTCTGCCCCTTGAGGCTTTCCAGGGACCCAGGTTCTTTCGCTAACGTTGCTTCACCAGTCCCTTGAGAGTTTCCCTTTCATAGCCGACACCAGCTTGCTGCTACAACCGTGGTCCAGCCATGACTATATCTAGAAGCCTAACTGCTTTTTACAATGACTTTCAATCAATTTTCCTATTTTCAATCTTACCTACTCTCTGCCTTCAAGGTTCATGGTGCATTTTGCAGCCTTTCCTTGGTTATGTACTGCAAAGTAACTTGCTTTGGCTTTCCTGTGCTTTCAGGTGTTTACCTTTCAGGTTTCTCCAGGATGCTGCCTTTTATCCCTTACCTACCACCTTCCCAGCTTTCTTATTTTGTTGAAATATCCCATAAGCTGGTTTCTCCTAGCTTGTTTTTCTTCTTCTGAAGAAGAAGAATGCCTTTTAAAAAAATCTTGTCACAGTAATTTCAATGGAGATTTTAAAGGGAGAAGTGGTAAATAAACATATTCCCTACTCCAGGTTAAACCAGGAATCCTACATTACTTTTAAATGATCTGTGTATAGTAAGTAGATGAAGAATTTGTGTTATCAATGGGAAAGGACATGCATGTTTAATATGTGCCAGTAATTTATATGATTTTTTAAATCTAATTTTATGACATAGTTGGTATTTTAAAAATTAAAAAAAAAAAAAACAACCTGAATTTCCAAGAGAGTAAATCAGATCCTTAACGTCCAGAGCCTAATAACCGACAATCTTTGCATTTAAACTATTTATGCTTGGTTCTCTCAGGCTTTTAATATCATATTATATAGTGGTTAAGAGCACTGCTTATCAAGGCTTCCTGCCTGATTTGGATCTCGGATCTGCCAAGCATTAGCTCTGTAACCTTCTATTTAATTTCTACTTAATTTCTCTGTGCCTCAATTTTTCCATGTGGAAAAATGTTGATAGTAGTATTTATGTCTTAGGGTTGTTAGAAGGATTAAATACATGAATATATGGGGAGGATTTTGAATAGTGCCTCGCATAGAGTAAATCCTATGTAAGTGTTAGTCATTGCTAATTTTATTACTTTAACCTTTTATCTATCCCAAGGAAGAAAAGACATTGCTTTCTTTTATGCATAATCTTAAAAAACCAGGAATTATGACATTGAAAGTGTGATGTCCATTTGTACTTTTCCACAGAGACTAGGAAAGCACCATAAAACCATCAGTTCAGGAATGTATATTAACTGTAAAGAAAGAAGATTCTATTACTGAGGGTTGGGTGTGGAAGAACTGTTATGGAACTAGTGAGAAGCACTCTGATATTTTTACTTTGAAGGAAAATAGGCCAGATAAGTTCTGAAGGTAGTGCTAGTGTTATGCTTTTAAGAATAAAATCCTCTAGATTACAAACTTTTTCCTTACTATTTCCATCCTATTCGTTTCTCTTTCAAAAATCCTTTTAATTTTCGTATCCTCTAAATTTTATTTAACACCTCTAGAAGATATTTCCCCCCAAACAAAGTTGCTTTAAAACCATAACTATCAAAATATTAGTGCACAAGAAGGGAGAAGTCGTTGTGGTAACTTTAAAAGTATCCTGAAACAACCTCCTTGTCTGCTTGGCTTTTACATTTCAAACTGAATCCAAACCACTCAAAGAACTGAATGCCATCAGCCTTTGGCAAAACTCAGCTTCTTGGTTTCTGTGTGAAAGTGACTCTTTTAAACACTCTAACAACTAGGATATAAATTCTTTAGTTTACACAGCTGACCTCATGAATCTTCTTTTTCATCCTTTGTATGGATTAGAGAGATAAAAATATTAAAGATACAGAATATTAAAACTTTTTCATCTAATCATTGAACCACAGGGAGAGAGAGGCTGACAGATTAATGCCCTGGACATGTGTTTTAAAGTTGCAGAGGAAAGGACTTGAGAAAATACTTTATAGGCTTTGCTGAAACCAAGCATTTGGAGAAGAGTTTAATACATTTGCCAAATCCCAAATACAGCTGGGTTCTCCCACAGTTCTTTTAATTGAAAGCAGATTTTTGTGCTAATTCTGTAATGTGGAGGGAGCTCTAACAGTATTTCTTTCCTACAAGTAGGGCATTACTTTTGTGATGACCACTCCTAATAGCAATAGTTCCTTGGCACATGTTCTGTTATAATTCATGTTACACATCACTTATACAGTTCTAATATTTTTCAGGATAATTTTTACCTCGTTGAATAGTTTTATTAATAGGTTTTAAGTAATGATCAAAGGATAATTAACTGTTAACTGTGTAAAAATAATTCAATAATTAATAGATAATAACCAAGCATATCAGGTATTTTATGTTTTGGAAATCATATAATTATAAAAATGGAACAGACCTTAAATATTAAAACAATACATAAATGTGTATTTTAGAAAGTAGAAGTCCCATTTTGTTTGAGTTGATGCAAGAAGAGTTTGGATCTTTTATAAACTTACAAAGTTTACCAAATTTTAAACATTTTGATAAGACAACTAAGAGAAAAGACTGATTAAATTGAAACAAAAAATATATATATATACATATATTTATATTCCATTAGAACTTGCTAGTTTCTGAGTCTCCAAATGTGGAATTTAATGCTAATATGATGGAGATGAATTATTCACACTTTCTCTTTATTTAATACCTACATATTCATTTTAAAGCTCCATATAATATGGCCTTAAGAAGAACTACTAATACAAATAATAATTTAAAATAATCTCATTACCAAGTTTTATTTAAAAGCGAGTTTTTTGAGGAGTAACTGACGCACTATTTCATCTTGTCTTATAATGTCCATAAAATATTGAAAAAGGGATTCAGCATTTGGTTTTTAAATACAAGACTTCCCTTTAAATGAATCTAAGTAGTGGGTAAAAGATAAAATCATTTTTGAAATAGTTTTGCATTCATTGAAAAGTATTTAGGTTGTACCAAGTACCTTTATAACAATAAATACTTTTATAGCAATAATCTGTAACAGACGTCATCAACATGATTTTCCAACTTTACGTCTTTTGAAAATAACGTAACTCATTTTTGTTGGTATTGTTATTATAATTTGTATTGTTTACCTAATTTTAACAGCACAGTTGAAAGAAACTGTTTTAGGAAATTGAGCATACAGGCATTTGCAAAGGAGACTCTATGAAGACTGGTTTAATCAAGAAACAAAAAATCCCCAAGTATTAGTTTAAACATTAGAGATTATCCCAACAATGTATTTTGAGAAGACTTTATTTTCCATATCACTATTCAGGGCCAGCAAAATAAAAGACCCATGTGTCCATCAGGCTGTTTGTCTTACTGTACCAGACTGCTACGACAAATACTAGACAAGTGGATGACTTTAACAACGGCAATTTATTATGTCACAGTTTTAAGGTTAGAATTCCCAAATCAAGATATCGACAAGACTTGCTTTCTCCCAGAGACTGGGGTTCTGGTGCTGCTGCTGGCATTCTTTGGGGTTCCTTGGCTTTTTATTTCAACCTCCTGTCTCATGGTGATATTCTTTACTTTTCCTTCCTCTTCCTGTTTCTACTGATTTCAGCTTCTTCTTATGTGGACTCTTCAACTACTGGCTCCCAGTTTCTTCCCTTCTAAGTCCTCCAGTAATTTGAATTAAGAGCACGTTAATTCAGTTGGGTGCACCTTAAGTAAAAATAACATCTTCAAGAGGTCCTATTTATAATGGGTTCACACCCACAGGCATATGGCTTAAGATTCATAACATATCTGTGTTGGGGTACATAATTCAATCTACCACATTGTTCTTGGAATCCTTATTCTTTTCTATTGATCTATGTATCGCTCTCTGTGCTAATCCCCAGTGTCTTCATTTTAATATAATATTGGAAATTCTTGATATCTGTTAAGCATGCTTTCAGTGTTTTAATCTCATATGTCTATGCTTGACTATTCATTGCCCTTCTGATTTTAATTTAAAGTTTAGAAAAGTTCCACGAAAATTCTGTTGTGGTATTGATTGAGATTGCATTGAATCTACAGATCAATTTGCAAAGAATTGACATATTTATAACATTGAGTTTTCCAATTCCTGAACATGGTATATATTTCCATTTATAGAGATTATCTTTAATTTCTCTCAATAAAGTTTTAGAGTTTGCTCCACAGAATTATTGGATATATTCCCTTAGATTTATTTCTTATCATCTAATATTTTTGATGCTATTTTAAATTGTACCCTTAAAAGTATTTTTTTATTGTTTATACTTAAAAACACGATGGATTTGGCATGCTAATTTTGTACAGAATGACCTTGCTAAACTTGTATTAAGTCCATCAATTGATTTATAGATTTTTACATTTCCTGTGAAAAAATTATATTGTCTGCAAATATTGATAGTTTTCCACATTGTCATGGTGAATAAGAATGATGATAATGGGTATCCTCATCCTGTTCTTACTGTTGTAGATTAGGCATTAAGCATGATGGTTGTGGAAATTTTTATTTTGTATATAAACATTGTTAGAATGAAAATGTTCCCTTTTGTTTCTAGAGTTTGTCCCTTTTTAAAATATTTGAATGGATTCTTGAATTTAAGAAACTGTTTTTCTCTATTATTTGAGCTAATAATGTAATCATTCCCTTTAAAATGTAAAAGAGGTAAATTTTATTGACTGATTTTCTAATGCAAACTGGCATTGTATACCCAAAATAGATACAACTTGGTATTGTTGATTTTGATTTGCTGAAGTTCTGTTTTGGATTTTTGCATCTTTATCTTTGAATGAGATTGACCTCAATTTTCTTTTCACATGTTTTCTTTTTTCTGGTTTTATATCAAGGTTATGCTAGGCTTGCAAAATGAAGTATGAGAAGTACTGTATTTTTCTTATCTAGGTTATGTAAGATTGGAAACATTTATTTCTTAAATGTTTTTTAGAGCCCACTGCAAGGGCCGTAAGGTTCTGAAGTATGCTTTGAGCTATCCTTGCTATCATTGTGTGTTGTGTGTGTGTGTTTATTGAAGCCAAGTGCACATACAGAAAAGCACACACATCAATGACTTATCATAAGATGAACCCACTCATGTAACCACCACCTACCTCAAAGAAAAAAAGAAATAGATATGCCCAGAGCCCTGCTTGTGCCCCCATCAGTCACTCACCCCACTGCCATCCCCGAAGGAAACCGCTATTGTGACTTCTAACACAAAAATTAAATTTTGCCCATTTTTCAAGTTTCTTTTGTGCCTGGCTTATTTCACTCGAAATTATGCTTATGAGATTCATCTATGTGGCTACATGCAGTGATAGTTAGTGGATTTTCTTAGCTGTTAGGTATTGCAGTGCATGAATATACCACAATCTGTCAACTGTCCTGTTCATGCTTATTTCCAGTTTGTGGCTCTTTAAAATAATGCTGTTATAAAAATTCTTGTACAAACTTCTTTTTACATATACACATATTTTGCTGAGTAAATGCCTAGAAGTAGTAGTAGAAATGTTCTAGAAATCTTTCTTCTTCATTACATAGTGCTTAATTATTTACTTATGAGACATCCTATTCCCCATATCCTAGCCAACACATTGTATTTCTGGGAGCAGAAACTCATTGTACTTATAATTTTTCCCTCTACTGGTGAGGTTGAATATCTTTTAGTATGCTTACTGGCCATTTGGATATCCTGTTTGTAAAATACCTGTTCAAGTCTCTTCCTTCTTTTTAGAAAACTAGGCAATTTGACTTTTTTTTTTATTGATTTGTAGAAGTTCATTATATATTTTATATATATGCCCTTATCAGTTATATGTGTTGAAAATATCTTTTCCCTCTTACTGGGTTTGCATGTTCACTTTCTTAAGGGTGTCTTTTGACAAACATAACTCCCTCATTTTAATGTAATCAAATTAATTGATTTTAATAAATGGTCCGTGCTTTTGCTGTTATGTTTAGTAAGTTTTTTTTTTTCACTCTGGGCTCCTATTGATTTTCTTCTATATTATCTTCTAGAAGTTTCATTGTTTTTTGCCTTTTAAATTTATGTATATAATTAATGTAAAACTGATTATTCTAAATGATGTGATGTGGACATATTTAATTCCACATATTTTTATAAATTACATAAATCACCTTTATTATTGTTTTATAGGGTCAATGTTTAATTCGATTTATCCACGTATACATCCCGTCTCATGTGTTCCCTTTTTCCTTGCCTCTCAAAACTTCAATTTGGGATTGTTTTCCTTATTCCTTAAGTGTAACATTCAGCGTTTCCTTCAGTATAGATCTGTTGGGGGTGAAATCTCTTAGTTTTGTTTGTTTGAAAATGTCTCTACATCACCCTTTTGCTTGGAAAAGTTTTTTATTAGTTATAAAAATCCTTAGTTGGAATATTTTGTTTTATTTTATTTTAATACATTGAAGAAACCATTCTACTGTCTTCTTCCAGTTAAGAGGTCAGCCATGAATTCTTCCAAAATAATTTATCTTTCCCCACTGCCCACTTTTCTCTCTCTCTATTTCCTTCTTTCCAAGATGTCATCTGCTGTGTTTGTATTGTGTGTGTGTATAGTTTTTGGAATTTTGTATATGTCTGCTTTTTAAGCTGCATGTGTTTCATTCGGGTTTTGAATCTGGGGATTGATATATTTTTCGGTTCTGTAAAATTCTCAGTGACACTCTCTTCAAATATGCTTATCCCCCATTCTCTTTCTCTCTTCATGAGACTCTGAGACTGTAATTATATATCTTATCCACTCTCCCATAATTTCATCTTTTTGTCTGTGCTTCATTCTGGATGGTTTCTTCTTATGTATCTTCCAGTTCACAAATTGTTTTTTCAGTTGAGTGTAATTTGCTGCTAAATCATGGAGTTGCTAATTTTGGTTATTATGCTTTCATTTTTATACATCCTATTTAGTCCTTTTTCAAATTTGTTATGTCTCTTGAAAATACCTTGCTGCAATTTTCCAGCTTGACTTTTTTTTTGTAATGATAAACTTCATTTTTAGAGAAAGATTTACAGAAAAATTACACAGAAAGTGTAAGGAATTCCCATATAACCCTCCTCCCCCTCCACACAGCCATACACCCACACACATAGTTTCCCCTACTATTAACATCTTACGTTAGTGTGGTATATTTCTTACAATTGATCAACCAATATTGAAGCATCGCTATTACCCAAAGTTTATAGTTTACATTATGGTTTACACTTTCTACTGTACAGTTTTATAGGCTTTGACAAATGAATAATGTCATATGCCATCATTGAGTATCATATCGAACAATTTCACTGCCCTAAAAATGCCCTGTGTTTCACCTATACACCACCCACCCCTCTTTTGAATCCCTGGCAACCATATCTTTATATCAATATTACACGTTCTTCCATCAGCACAAGATAATAACTATAATAATAATAAATCTGGTCTATGGTTATACTCCCTCCTTTGTTAGTTAATTCCTCAGTCGTGAAGGATTTGGGGTAATGTCCACTACGATTGCTTCAGACTTTGAGGGGACTTAGATATTATGGGGCAGATAGAAGGAATTGTTTTGCTTGCAGCTGAAGATACTACTTGTTTTCTGGAATGGGACTTGTCCATCCACCATCATCATTTTGTCGGTTGTCCAGGGCAGCCCCAAGAACTGGAGTGTAACAGTTGGCTAAACCTCTGTCTAGCTTAACTTTTATCTTCTTAAAATGTTTAAGCATGGTTATTTTACAATTAGTGTCTGATAATTCCAATATTTCATATCTCTAGGGGTCGGTTTCTGTTGGTTTTTGTAAATGGTATCTTTCTTCTTGGTGTTTGCTATCTTTGTGGGTTGGACATCATATTTGAGAAAAAAATATATTTGTACAAAAGTTTTGAAGCCCATGATAATATTATCTTCCCACAAGAGAATTTTGATTTGTTTCTGCCAAGTGTTTTGTGGTGCTAGAAATCCTAGACTCCTTTAATCAAATTTCAAGTTTTTGCATTTTCTGGAGTCCTGATAATGCAAATTGAGTTGCAGGCATGTATAATGGCTAATTTATTTCTGTTTCATCTGTATTTCTAAGGAGCAGTTCTTTGGGATTGGAATTCTCGATGTAGTAAGTGCATCTAAGTCCAATAAAAGCCAACCTTGAATTACTGGCTTTTGTCTCCAGTTCTGTATTTTGATTTCCGCAAGACTACCAAACTGCAACTTCATTACTTAGCTTTCTTTTCATTTCATAAGTAGCCCCAATGCAAAAGTAGTAATAAGTGCTGTGTTTAGTTTTATGAGATCATACCATCTACTGAATCTCAGCCCAGTAATTCTTCATGAATTTATAGATTGATTGATACCTCAAGGAAGGTTCCTTTTAATATTTTATCTAATTATTTTTAGTTATTTTGAGTAGGTGGGTTGATCTGAATTACATAGTCCACCATTAACAGAAGCATGGCTTCTAGATATTCCGTAATTTCAGTGTAATTTCACTTCTACATAAATGGTCATAGGAGTAAGGAAGATAGATCACATTGCCATTTCCTCAGTCCCCATACACATTAGAGGATAGGCCTATTCCCATTAATGATAATGAATTCAGAAAAGATGTTAACTTTTGAAATATATTCATTCAAGATCATATGAAACTCTTGTATAAGTCAGTATTTTGCATACACCTAAAAGATTGCATTGGGTTTTAGGACTATTGTTCCCAGTGAATATTTGGAGATTTTTTTTCTGTTTCACTCAGCACTTATCAGAAAGATGTAATTTTTTGAGCAAATGCAATTGGGTTTGTGAGGTATATTACTGGAGGGGTTGTTCAGTAATTTCAAATTATATAAGACATTAGAAATTGGAATGTGATTGGTGAACATCTGTTTGGCCATAAGGTGCACACAGTGGTAATGGGCTAAAAGCAATAGTCTAAATTACTAAAAGTTAAATTACCTTAACTAAGTATTAAACTCACTAATATAAGAAAGTGATCAGATATATTATTAAATATTTAGATTTCAGCAGCTCAAAATTACAAACAAAAGTAATATTATATAGTCTTTCCTCAGTTAATCAGAAAGTTAGATTAAGCACACCCCTAAATTATTGTTAATAAATTTTGCTATATGTCTCAATCACATTTCTTTGCACCTTCTTCTTTGTAAAAATGTAGATCATCTAACTGTTTGAAAGGAAATGTTCCTTTTGATTTTCCCTTAAGATATTCCTATTCTATTTTATGTCTATTTGGTTTTTTTTTAAACACTCCACAATTTTAAAAGTGGCTTGGCAGAAGCCCAAGTCCGTAAGTGATAAATGATCTTCAGACCTATTCAATACTGCAACAGCAGGTCTTTTAAATCACTTTTATATATGTCATTTGCGTTCTAGTCAACAAATGACCATGCTACTTACTATTCTTTCTGTTAAAACTTTGAATAGGTATTCAGATTTAAGACATGTATTCTTCAGAGGAATAATGAATTTCACTTAATGTGAAATAAGACACACCAAAACGCTTGTGCTTTTATGTATCAAAACTCAAGTCAGTTTTTTCTATTTCAGTTCTTTGTATACCTTCAGATGCAGGGAGGAAATTCTTATTAGAAGACTGTTAATCCAAAGACATTATCTTTTTGGTCCTTTATCTTCCACATATTGGTTGATATCTGCCTTATTCTTTCACAATAAATTCCATTTGCATGGTTCTGTACATGCCTACATCTGAGAAAAATGTAGGTTAAAATTTAGAATTATTACTCTTATTTTTATAGTGAGAAAAACTCAAGGGCAGACAAGTCAGCAAGTTTTTCAGAGTTACTTGCCTTTGTCCAGCTTCAGATTTGATGCTTGCCTCAGCATCCGTTGGGTTTTTGGGGTGAAACTTTTTGCTTTTGAAAAAACACACACATTATTTTTACTTTTTTTTTTTTTTTTAGTCCATC
>JAQZBX010011090.1:0-43332 GCA_029593785.1 Cabassous unicinctus | reverse complement strand
TACAACTATTTCTTCAATTAAATTGATCAAACAGTGAAATCTATTGTAATGCATATGCTCATAATCTGCATAATTAGTATTTTTTCTCAATCTATATCTTCCTCCAAATTAATGTTAAAGTGAAAATTTCTTAGAATAGGCAATTTTTGTGCACTTTTATAAAAGATATGAATTGGGAAGTGATTTACTAATACAAGTAAGGAGAAGATGAAAAGACTGAAAGTGACCTATGGAGAAAAATATTTGAAATCAGATTTAATATGATAAATAATTTAATAATTGTATGCTTGTCAACTCATTTATTTGACATAATTCTAAAAAAGACCTATATGCATTGAAAAAATTTTAGAAAATATTCTCCACAGCTGCAATGTGACCTTTGAGTAGTTCCACAACACCCTGTGGGTGTAATGTTGTAATCCCCATACCATCATAATCCATGCAAGTCAATCTGTATATCCCTGATACTACTTTCAAAAGTTTGTCAATGTCATGAGAATACCATCCTAGATCATCATTTAGGGTTGTGATCTAATGTCCCTAGAACAATTTGCAAAAAAGCCATTCACCTATAGCCATCCATCATAAGACAAATTTCCTGCCTGACCAATCTGACAGATTATTAACTCCCCCCAAATGTGTTTCTACTAACTGGTTATGAAGTTGATTGCAATCTCTATTTTATCAATGCTATCTAAATTTTAGTTGTTTTAATTTAATTTCCTTTGGAATTTGAATTTTAGGTGTAGGATACACCATTTATTTCTAAGAATTTTAAAGCTGAGTGGGTATCTAACAAAACATTTTCTGTTAAACCTACTGAATTTTATGAGTGAAGGCAGAGGCATTTTCTGGAGAATTGCCCATCTGTATGTTGTTTTCAGATATCCATTAGAACTTAAACTGGATTCATATAAATCATACAAGTTGAGTTAAAATAATTCACAATCCAAAGCAAAATAAAAATATGTTTCAAACATCAGATGCCCAAGCTCTTTGTGACATAGGAAACTAATTTTGTGAATATACAGCTATTTCTATGATAATTGTTTGATTCATATACATACAGTTTTTAAGCAAAAAAGCAATTGAGCTGCATCAACCTATAGCTATTTTCAACAACATAGAAAAATGAAATAAGGAATATTCATTTCAAATCCTTGAGCACTCCTCAAATGCTTAGTGTTTTATATACAGTTGGGCAGATTTTCCTTTAATTGCATTTTAGATTGACATGGATGTGGGAAAATAAGCACTGAGGTGAAACTTCTACTTGGTGGTCTATAAAAACAAGTTGGTCTCTGTGCACTTCTTTATGATTGTGTACACAGTCCTATGAGACATATATGAGTCACAAATGAGAGACAGCCTTATTTGTTTTGGTGGTAAATAATATTCACAAATTAATATCCTAAGTTTTGTTCATTAGATTACATATTTAATATCTAACTATACAAGTTATATATTGTATATATGGAAGGTGATATAGAACATAGAGTATAACCATTAAAAACCTTGCAAACTTAAAAGAAACTATCAAAATGTTGGAAGAGGAAGCAGAAATAGAAGAAAGAGTAAGTACATAACATTCTTCATAATTCATAACATTGTATACTCAGTCAATGTTTATTACAGCTTTTAAAATCATAAAGATAACTTCCCATGAAACCAAAAATTAGAATACAGCAAACCTAAATGTCATGGGAAAGTGAAGTACTCTAAATTTGCAACATTTATACTTAGAAGTAGATCATGTCTACAATTTACAAACCAAGAAATAGAAACTTAAGGTTGTGCTTAGTGTATATAGATTCATTTATTCAATTAATATTTATAATCACTATTGAAGTTGATAAATAAAAAAACAGGTATAAAAATTATTTTAGTTAAAAATTGGTAATTAAGTGTCCCAACTTCTTTTTAGGATGTAGAAAGCTGGAAAGAGTGCTGCTTCCATCCTAGAAATAAGAAAGAGCAGGACAATTTACAAAACCATAATTTATCTTGAACTTATCAGAGAGCTGATGTAACAGAGTAACCAACTAGCCTGGAATCTAAAAAGATGCAGAAAACTTCAAAGAGAGATGTGGACATGTATACTAGCTTATCTGAGAGCAAAACAGAAATACAGGACTGTCATAAAAGCAGGTAAGAAGATATAAGCACAAGTTTTTAACAAATTTCTAAAAGTTAAGAACCAGTTAGTATAAGAGTACAGAACCCCTGGCACCCACAGGCACAGAAGAGTATGCACCTCTGGGCGTAGAAAAAAACACCTGCTGTGATCTGTGAATGGGTCTTTCCTACTTTATCCATGGGAAAGAGGTAGGAAACCATCATCCCAGGCCCAGAGCATTAAAACTACCCTACAGCTAGGGGTAAGGCTGAAAAAGCCCCACCTCAGAGAAGGTCCACACACCCCCTCACCAAGACAAGTAAATGGAGTCTACCACTGAGGAAGGTGAAGAGGGTAGAGGAGATTGCTTTTGAGGTACAGATTCATAAAGAAACCAACACCCTAAGCACAAGATAATAAGTAAAGAATTGAAGCTGATGGTGCAGTGATATAACTATAACAACAACAAAATGCAAATTCAGGTTAACTCTTAATTGGATTGACTAAATCTCCTACAAACAGACAAACCCATTTCCACGCATGAATACTCTTTCCTTCAGTCTCTATTGCCCTAAACACAATGTCCAGCTTTCTTTCAAAAAGTGTGAAAATACACAAAAGTATGAAACATGTGAAAGAGCAAGAAATAACAACCTATCAAAAGAGAAAGCAATCAAGACACCCACACTCGGATATGACCCAGATGTTGGATCAGTCAGGGAATATAAAATGACTGTGATTAATATGTTAAAGTCTCTAATGGAAAAGGTGTGCTGCATGCATGAATAAATACAGAATTTCAGCAGAAAGATGGAAAGAATCAAATAAAAGAAATGAAAGAGAGAACCTCTAAATGGGCTCGTCAATAGGCTCTTTTCCAAGGAGTTAGAAGACAGGTCAGCAGAAATTACTCAAACTGAAACACAAAGAGAAAATAGAGTGAAAATATTAAAAATGAAAAAAGAGTATTCAGGACATGTGGGATGATATCAAATGAGTTTACATGCATGTAATTGAGGACCCAGAAGGAAGAAAGAGTGAATGGGGCAGAAGAATTATCTGAAGAGAAAATGGCTGGAAATTTTCCAAAAATAAGGAAAAAAATCAAACCACAGATTTAAGAGGCTCAGAGAACCCCAAAGTGAAGAAATACTGTACTAAATAAAATGTATCTAAACACATCATATTAAAACACGTAAAAACCAAAGATAGAGAGGGAAGCCATGGAAAATTGATAAAACCCTGGCCAGGTTGACCAAGAGAAACACACACACACACACACACACACACACACACACAAATTACTGTTATCAGGTATTGTGGTAGCTTGGAGCTATGTACCTCAGAAAAACATGTTCTTAAACTTACTCCATTCCTGTAAATGTGAACCCATTGTAAATAGGACTGTTTGATGAGGTTACTTTAGAGTGGGACCCAATTGATTCAGATTTGGTCTTAATCCTATTACTGAAGGCCTGATAAGGAAGGTCATGGAGAGAGAGAAAAACACACAGGGAACAGCCACAAGCTGAAAGTCAATGGAACTGAGAAGCCAGGAGAGGCTGCCACGTGCATTGACAGGTGACAGCAAAGCCAAGGACCAGGATTTATCTGCAGCCAGCTTTAGCAGGTCACAGTTTTCTGGGAGAAAGCATCTCTTTGATGACACCTTGATTTTGGACTTCTTCTCCCATTGTTTAAGCCAACCTATTGCATGGTATTTTCTTTAGCTACAAAGACACTAAAACAAGTGTGAAAGAGGGGACGTCATGACAGACCTACAGACATAATTTAATAAGGGAATTTAATCAGAAAATTTTACAAAATTTAAGAAGGAACGATTACAAAGGATGTTATGCTGATACATACTACACCATGGATAAAATGAACAAATATACACATACAATTATATGTGTGTGAATGTGTGTGGTTTTGAGTGTAACCTTAATGGAGCTATACTTTTAAAGAAGTCCAATTTATAGTCAAAAGTCTTCCAACAAAAACAGCAACAAAACTCTAGGGCCATATCACTTCTTTGGCAAATTCTACTAAACATCAAAGCAAAAACAATACCAATTTAATACAAACTCTTCCAGATAATTAAAGAGGGAATACATCCTAACCCATGTAATGAGGTCAAAGTTATGCGCTGATACCCAAAACCAAAAAATAGACACTGCAAGAAAAGAAAACTACAGTTCAAAATCCCTAATTACAAAAAACAAACGAACATGCAGAAACCCTCAAAATATTAGCAAATCTAATCCAGAAATACATGGAAAGGTAAATATAATGTGACCAAGGGGAGGTAATCCCAGGAATGTAAGGAGAGTTCAACATTTTAAAATCAGTCAATGATTTTAGATAAGGAAGAAAAACCATGTCATTATTTCAATACGTTGAGAAAAGGCATTTAGTTTTCAGTTATGTGTATTTCATTATTCAGCCTGACCATACTACATTAAGTGAAAAACATAGCTCCAAGAAATGTATTTATAATATATGTACACTATGATCCTAATTGTTTAAATATGTATGTACTCAATACATAGTAAATGCCTGACATTTCAATAGTGCAACATCTAGAGGGTAGGATCAGATGGGAAGTCACATGAAAAATTCAAATTCTTAAAAACTTTTTTCTATGTACACCTCTATGCAGTTTGGATTGTTTTATAGCATTACCTAGATAATAATTCTTAGTATAAAAATTTTATAACCATGACTGCCTATTAAGTGACACTGTGCTTTAATGAGGGGGAAGAAGGGAAAGTTTCTAAATAAATGGAGTTGGTCAAAACTTGCTGTCAGCTGATTTTTTCCCACTGTTGCTGGAGCATTAATTGGGACTTAGGGTAGATGATTAACTCCCTCTTATGAAAGCTTTTATCCTGTGGAGAGAGTTATGGCTGGGAATTATAGCACCTTTTGGTATAGGTAATGATGAAGCTGTCTTATTAACCATTCACATTTTTCAAAGAACATTCTTCTTCACTGATGTATATACAATCACATCTCATTGTCCATATTGGTAAATTTCTTTAAAGTATGCAAGTGAATTATTTTGTAAATAGAGTGACACTGTGAATACGATGATAAAAAATATTGACAACAAATGTTATTTTATTATTTTTAGGGTTGAAAAGGTCATTTGGCAAACTAGTGGCTTCAAGAGACGCTCCACCCTTTCAGGTACTTCAGAGGTGAAGAGTGAGGGTGGGAGGTGGTCAAGTAGATTAGACCATGATACCTCATTATCCCAGTATTGGAATTGCTTTTACCCTTTTTATGTTTAGGAATTCTGCAAAAAATTGTGTTTGTAAAAAAAAGTATTTCACTGCATAAAATTAGTTTACAACAATTTATCTAATCTATATTCATTTTTAAAATAAGACAACTGGGGAGTGGATGTGCTCAGGCAGTTGGGTGCCCATCTCCCACATGGAATGTCCCAGGTTCAGTTCCCAGTGCTTCCTAACAAAGCAGACAGGCAAACAATGAGCAGACTTTGAGAAAAAAAATGAGCAGACAGCGAGCAAAACAATGAGCAGACAGAATAAACAAAAACAAAATGAGCAGGGAACAGATGTGTCTCAAACAGTAGGACTCCCACCTCCCACACCACATAGGAGGTCCTGGGATCATTTCCTAGTGCCTCCTAAGATGAAACAAACAGACAACGAGCAGACAACGAGCAAGAACAGCCAGCAAACAGACGAAGGAGTCATCTTGGGGCGGGGGGTTGAGGAGGGATATATATATGTGGCAACTGCTTCTACTTCATTGCACTGTCCTTTATGTATAACTCAAGTTGTCTCTTGTTTCTCATATGTGGCCTTATTTCATGGAAACAATTCAAGAGGTTATTAATTTTTTATATATATTACATTTATATTACATATGCTTGTGTACTTATAATTAACCTTTAATCTCTAAGAATACCACTTATGTTCCAGTTCTTTTTATCCATATCATTTTAATAAATTGCTATTATAATAAAATAGTCAAAATGTAAAAACTAAAATGGTTAACCTTAGAAAATATCTCTCCCTCTTTCCCAAGGTCTCTTGACCCTTTCTCAAGATGCAATAACTAGTAATACTTTTGTGAATACATTTTTAGAAATGTTACATACACATAAGAGGCCCTGTATATGTAAATAAAGATATTTATAGATATGAATAGCCTATTTAAAGACTCAAATGGCTGAATTTCAATTTCTATACCTAGCCTTTTTTCTCCATGATGCATCTTAGAAATTATTTCTTATCATAGTGCAAATTTCTCTAAGAACTGCAGAGTATATTGTTTGGATATACCATAATTTTATCATAATTTTAGCTGATGAAATAACATTTTTTAAATCTTAGCTGGTCAAATGAAAGTTTGGTAAGTTTCAGTAATTTGTTATTGAAAAAAAAGTTATCAGTTATCAATTACTCCAATTATGCTACATAACAAACCACCCCAAAGCTCAAATGCTTAAAGCAATGACCATTTTATATTATTCATGAAAATACAGTTTGGAGGGGTATTTCAGATCTTGGCTGAACTCACCCATCTGTTAGCAGTCACCTACAAGTTGAGAATTCAGCTCCATTGAACTTATCTGCCCCTCCTAACAGGTTAAACCTGACTGGGGTTTGCCTGGATGTTGTTTGATCTAGGATGCCCTTGACTAGGACAGCAGGGATGATTATGAAAATAGGGAAATCTCAACTCTTCTCCAGGGGTCTCTCATTGTCCTTCCCATACTAGCCAGTTTTAGTTTAAGAAGGGAAACACCTTACTGAATATTTCTGAAGATACTAATTGAAATATGTTTTTATGTTTATAGCTATTTTTTCCTTCTAGAGTCAGTCTTTTTTCTCATTGTGGGCTTTCTCTTTCATGCTAATGGTTTTACTCAAAAGGATTGTGATTCTGGTTGTCAAATTGTGTTTATGAATGAAGGATTATATTAGCATCAGTAGCTGGCAAAGGATAATATTAGCATAGGTTACAAAATGCTTTCCAAACAAATCTCACTCTTGAATGGGAGTGTGAACTATCTGTTTATAACTGGAGCTGACATTTCAACAGGCAGGGTTCACTAGATGGAATATGGGAGGAAAGCCTGCAAAGGGAACACAGACCCAATGACTGCCAAATAAATGAGGTTTACTCTAGAAGGGTGAAGTGATTCAGTTTATTTCATTGTCCTAACAAATGGTCTCCCCAATTGTACCATATTTTTTATCTTTTTCTGTTGAGGAGATCCAGTTGACACCTCCAACTCCGTTCTGCTACTTTATCAGGACAAACACTTTCTAATTTCCTTTAAATACAGATCTATCAATTTATTTAAAACCAGTTCTCAATATTTTGTTGTGGGCAAGAATCGTTGCTCTATTTAGAGAATAAAAGGAAAGTGTCCTAGCCATATTGTTTCAATACAGTTTTGGTTTTTTTTAATTGAGAGGTTGTGAGTTAACAAAACAATCATGCTTTCCATACAGGATTCCCTTACTTCACCAAACCACCAACTATTAATTTTGTTGTGAAACATTTGCTACAAATAATAAAAGAACATTGTCATAAAATTTCTGCAAGCTATAGCCCATAGTTTATATTTGGTGTATTTTTCACACAAACCATCCATTATTGACACCATGTATTAGTACTATATATTTGGTATAGTTCATGAGACAGAGCTCTTATATTTGTACTATTAACCACAGTCCATCATTCACCTCCAGGTTTACTGTGTTATATGGTCCCCTGCATTGTTCAAATCATCCCAAGTGTAGACTAGGTGGATCTCAGTTTCATCACAGAGTTGTATTGTCATCTGCTCAGTCCATTACAGAACGTGTTCATTAAGCCAAAAAGGAAAGATACCATACCTCTTTATAACCCCAATTATTAACCCTTAATATTGATTTAGTACTTTCTTTGCCATTGCTGTAAAAATATTACAATATTACTGTTAACTATAGTCTATACATTATATTTTTGCATTTTTCCCATGTATCTCCATATTCCTAACAACTTTTAATAGGGGAACATTCTTGTATTTGTACTATTAACCACAATCATCATCCACCACTAAAATCATTATGCTATACAGTCCCTAGATTATCTTCCAGCTTTCTTTCAATTGACATTAACCTCCCTAGACTATCCCTTTCAGCCACAATCACATTTATATAACAGCAGTGTTGGTTATACTCGCTTTAATGTGTTACCATCAATGCTAAACATTTCCCCACATTTACAATCCCCCTTATTAAACATTCTACACAAATTCAGCATTAGCTCCTCATTCTCAACTCACATTCTATTTCCTAGACCTAAACTCCAGAGTTTAATGTTTACATAATATCCTTAGTTCATAACAGCATAATCATACAGTATTTGTCCTTTAGTATCTGGCTTATTTCACACAACATAATGTCCTCAAAGTTCAACAATGTTGTCATGCATCCCAAGTCCATTTCTTCTTATAGCTGAATAGTATTCCATCATGTGTATACACAACATTTTGTTTATCCAATCATCAGTTGATGGACACCTGGGTTGTTTCTATCTTTTCACAACTGTGAATAATGCAGCTATGAACATCGGTGTGCAAATGTCTGTTTGCACCCTTGCTTTCAGTTCTTCTAAATATGTTTCTAGTAGTGGGATTGCCAGATTATACTGCAGGTCTATATTTAGCTTCCTGCTTCCTGAGGAACTGCCAAATTGTCTTCCACAGATTCTGCACCATTTTACATTTCCACCAACAGTGAAGGAGTGTTACTATTTCTCCGCATACTCTCTAACACTTGTAGTTTTCTGCTTTTTTTCTTTTAATTATGACCATTCTTTACAAGCTTTTAATGAGTTAATCTGATGCTTGCCCTCCCCATCCGACTCTACATCCTGCTTGGTTTACTCGATTTAGAAGTTCACCTAGGCATCCTTGGGAAGATCCTCATTTAGCTCTCATAACTTGTACCATTATTTCCTTTACTCCGACTTCTTCTCCATTCATAGTCTATGCACTCAGTATTACTGAAATCACTCAAAATTTCTGGTTCACTGAATACAACCTTCCTTTTATTCCAACACTGTTGAAATAATTGTGTATTTTTAAATAGCACCATTTTTATGTAATTTTTATAATGTCTTAGAAAGAGGGGGAGAGTGGAGTCTTTCCTGCACCATCAGGAACTAGGAAATACATAATTAAATATACAATTAAATATGTTTGAGAGAAACAAAGATTAATATAATATATACTATATTAATATAAATCTAATTAATATTATATAATATTAATATTAAAAAGATTTATATTTTCCTTTTACTAATTCAATAGCAAATAATTCAGAATGTACTTTTTAGAAATGGAGTAGTTTGTACTCATAACACTTAATAAAAGATCAGCTTTTGAACAATAATTTTTCATTAGTATATTTTCTAATAGATATTCTACGTTCTATCCTCCCTTTTGTCAGCGGCAAATGAGATCTGCTATGATCTGTACCTTTCCATTAGAGATCACATAGATTTTAATTTTCCCATACAACATTTTGAGGTAGAATTAGAGGAAGTGCAAAATATGATTTTAAGTGCCAAAGAGTTCTAAATTTGATTACACAAAATTATGACCTAATTATAGAACCAGATTTATCAAATCTACAGTAAGATGGAAATCTCTCCAATCCTATTGCTTATATGTATAAAATACCCCTCTATCTAAAAATGCACCTTTCTTAAAATAGTTACAAATGTAATAATATTAAAATGTAATAATTCAGCTAACTCTTGGTACAGAGAATCAAGCACTTAATTTTTAATCAATGAGATTCTCAAAAAATTAAGTATTGCAACTACCTTCTTTGGAAATGACCTTTATGACATGTCATGCTTTCATCTAATAAACTTATAACAGATACAAAATTGCTTATGGGAAATCTTCCCAAAATCCACATTTAAACTGGGAAGCTGGTAAGAAAATGGACTGCTATCTTCTTAGAATAGATCATTTATTTTTCAGTCCTCTCAAGAGATTACCCCTTTGGCAACTGAACACTTATTGCCATCTGTAGCAGGTAGGAAACGTAGAAAGTATGTGAAATTTTGGTGCATTTCTGTGGTCAAAAGAAATACTTGTAGAAAATATTTTCTTTTCTATTTTTGGTGGAAATTCAATTTTTTAAATAAATGACCCCTTCCCATTATCTGTCAGGATGTCATCTCTTTTGAAAATATCTTATTGTTTTCCTTCCCAGAGATGTGTAGGATGGCATCAGGAATTAGCCATTTAAGGTAGTTGTAAATCATCTTAAGTGTTATTTCTATAACCATAATTCAAACTGTGACCTGGCTTAAGTCCCATTATTATCTTATGCCAATTCAGGCAACATCCAAAAGATTGGATCCGATTTCAATTTCACTATTTCCCCCTCTGCCTTCCTGTTCTCTCCTTCTGCTTAATTCTCAAGCCCCATCAATGCAAACATTGCACACTATCCACACAGGCTAGCAATGACTCAAAATTACCAAACACTTTTTGGATAAGGAGTGAAGTTTGTGGATTTTCTGCTTTCTAACACCATATACACTTTGATGCTCCATTCAGGACTGTTTCAGGTTCTATAATCTAAACATGTGCACAAGCAAAACACTCTACCAAGAAGCCTTATAATATATAAAGATGCATAGAGACCCTTTGAATGTATTCTAGATGTATTCTAGACCCTTTGAATAAGCACCTAAAAACCTGCTGTCCAAGGGGATTGATAAATGGATGTCAATCAAGAAAGAATATAATTAACCATATAAATCAGAGAGGTTTCTCAACCAGGCTGATCATGGTTCTTCTCCATAGCTGAGTCAATGCCAAAACATTAGGAGGAAATATGAGTATTTCCAGCAGTTATTTTCAAATCATTCCTGAAATGATGGAGCCCCCCCCTTTTTTTTGATGAAATATTACTTAGAATTCCAGTATGAAAAAAAAAAACAGAAAAAAGTTGAACTACTTTACTTGAGGCAAGATAACAGGGCTTATGCTAAACCTCCTAAAACTATCATCTCACCCTGCAGACTTGATGCACTATCTCTGAACTCTATGGAATTATAGAATCCAATTAAAAAACAAGTGTCTTTTGGGAAAAATCAATTATTGCTAATTACTGTGGTATATTTATTTTATATTACAGCAAGCTTAAGGAATAAAACTAAGGCAGCACATTCTCTTGAGTTTTTAAATGTGTTTTACATTTGATTATGAAAATATAATTCAATGTAGAATAATTCGGAAAAAAATAACAAAGTTATAATATTTAAGCTTTTCCAACATTTTTGTTTACAATAAGTTCATGAAAATGGAAAAATACAGCTGCTATAAAAAGGCAAATTATGTCAGCATGCTAATATGTTTTTAAGAATTCAGCAATAACATTATAAATTAAATAGACCTGAAATGTCATTGGAATATTAATATCCAGATACGAGGAACTAGAACTTCAGAGAGCAATCTCCTGGTATGTAAAATCTAAAAATTCCAAATAAAATATAGAAAACATTTTTATAGGGAACTGTTGAGTTAGTGGTAAAGAAAGAAAACAACCTTCGGTGAGTAAATGTGTGAAAGCAAGTACCCAACATGTAAGTGAGCCATGGAAGCAACATTGTCACTCAGGCCATCTGATCATCCCTTTGGCCTGGAGACAGCAAGGTCTTTCACTGGCCTCTTGGCAAAGGGGATAAAACCAAAGCCTAAAGTCCAAGCAGAAGAAGAGATCTCTCTATCCACATAAAACTTGGACATAATTCAGCACATCATTGCACTAGGAAAACAAAAACAAAACAAATCATAAGATTCTCAGAATAATGAACTATTTATCTATTAAGTACTTATTGGTTTGGAATCAAAATTCCTACTATCAGTGTAAATGCAAAAGTTCCAAAATAAAAAAACAAATAAAGGGTAATAATGAGTTGGTCAAAGTTTTAGGCAACTAATTGAAGCAAGCAGAAATTATGATGAGAAAAGGATTTTAATACAGACCTCAAATGATTCCAGCAAATAGAACTCAAAGAAGCAGAACTCACAATTTTTTAAAAAAATTAACAAACAAATAGGAAAATCTAACATAGTGAGTAAGAATCAGCATATGAAATAACATAACTGTAAAATTAGGCCCTCAGAGAATTCATATATTGGAATTGTAAGGTGTAAAATATAAAACAAATGCATTTTATATGTCTAAAGATATATTCTAAGAAATAAAAGGGGATACTGAAACAGTAAAAAAATTGACCAAGTATATCTGAGAAAACAGCCAAATAAACTTTTCTTTTTTAAGATTTTATTTTATTTATTTCTCCCCACCCCCTTCTTGTTTTTCACTTGCTGTGTCTGTTTGTCTTCCTTGTTGCTTTAGGAGGCGCCAGGAGCCAAACTGGAACCTCTGATGGGGGAGAGAGATGCCTAATTGCTTGAGCCTGCTTTATTGTGTCTTTCATTCTGTTTTTCCTCCCCACATCTCTTGTTGCATCATCTTGTTGTGTCAGCTTGCTGCGCCTTCCTGTGGCATCAGCTCTCTGTCTTCTTTAAGGAGGCACCAGGAACTTCTGCTCCCTGCTTTTTGTTGTGTCTCTCATTATGTTTTTCTTCTTGTGTTTCTTGTTGTGTCAGCTTGCCACACCTGCCCATTGCATTCGCTGTCTTCTTTAGGAGAGGCACCAGGATCCAAACCAGTGACCTCCCATGTGGTAGGCAGGAGCCCAGTCACTTGAGCCACATTCACTACCCCCAAAATAAACGTTTTAGAAATTAAAAATACAATAATTAAAATGTAAAAACATGAACAGTTAAAACTGCAGATTAGGCACAAATAAAGAGGGATTTAGTAAAGTGGGAAATAGATATAAAGAAATTATGTAGAATAAGACATGAAGAGGTATAGATAACAAAAATATAGAGAAGAAATTAAGAGATATGGAGGGCAGAGAAAGAAAGACAGAAAATTAGGTTTCTAGATGAAGATAAAAGAGAAAATTGGAGTTTTGCAATATTAAAGAGAAACAGGCTGGTAGTTTCATGGAATTCAGAAAATAACAAATCACAGATATAGATGGCTAAACAAAGTCCATGGAGAAAAAATTAAAAGTGTTCCTTCTTGGGCTGTATAGTGAAATGACAAAACTTCACAGGCAAAGAGAAAATATTATCAGCAGTAAAATGTAGATAAAACCAATTACCCAAAACTAAATGAAAATAGTCCAACAGCTGGCTTCTCTATATCATGATGGAAGTCCAAATACAGTGGAATAATATATTCATAGTAATTAGAGAAAAGAGCTATTAACTTAGAATTGTATATCCATTAAACTATTTTCAAAAGAGGTCAAAGTCAGTAGTCAGCAGAGGTTCTAAGGGGAGGAAGAGGGAAGAATAGGTGTAACATGGGACATTTTTAGGACACTGGAATTGTTCTGCATAATATTACAGTGACAGATACAAGCCATTATACATTTTGTCAAAACCTGTAAAATTGTGTGTGCAAAGTGTAAACAATAATATAAACTATAGACCATGGTTAGTAGCAATGCTTCAATACGTGTTCATCAATTGTAACAAATGTACCACACTAATGAAAGACATTATTAGTGGGTAAAGTATGGAAGTGGGAGAGGGTGGATATATGGGAATCCCCCATATTTTTGATGTAACATTTATGTAATCTAAAGCTTCTTAAAAAATAAAGAAAAAAATGTCAAAATATATTAAAAAGAGAGAGGTCAAAGTAAAAATACTATCAAATGAACAAATTTTAGTTTACTATCAAAAAAGCTTACTAAAAGAACTTATAAAGTAGTTCCATCCACTAGAGGTTTCTGCAATGAGATTCTCTATTGGCGTTGTCCAAAATAGTAACCATAAGCCACAAGTACATGTACTTGACATGAGGCTACTATGACTGATGAAATGAATTTTTAATTTTATTTAATTTTTCTTAATTTAAATTAAAATATGAATAGCCACATGTGGTTACTGGATATGTCTTGGACAAGCCAGTTCTAAAAGATGTAATTTAAGAAGGAATGATCTGCAAATATAACAGCAAAAGTGTATAAATGTTACAATAAATAAAACAATAAAAATAAGAGTGTCTTATTTGTGCTGTTAAAAGAATCAAGAGAGAAAGAACTGAAATTATAGACAACAACAACAAAAAATCCTAGAAGAGGATGGTTGCAATTAGCATATTGTAAAGTCCTTCCTTATTTTGGAGGTGAGTAAAGTAAAAAGTAACTGACACTTTGATAAGCTAAATAAATATGGTAAATTCTAGGTGCACTAATGAAAGTAAAAAAGTAAAATATATAACTTTCAAGTTAGTGGATAAATAAAAGAGAGTAAGCAGGAGAGACAAAAAATCAATGTAATATAAGGCAATAGGGAGGAAAAAAAGATCCACATAATTATGACAAATGAAAGGTACAAAATAAATTGGATAATAAACATAAATACAAATGTATCTGAAATTATATTAAATATAAAAAGAAAAGAAAACTACTTATAAGATAAAGATTACCCAAGTGTATTAAAAAATGACCTAATTATGTAGTTTATAAGAACATAAAATGAGTATAAGAGAAAGGAAATAAAAATATATGTCAAGCAAATCTAAACCAAAAGGAAATTGATGTAGGTATATAAATATTTGAAAAAATAATTCACAGCAAAAAAAGTATTAGTGATACTCTTTCTGTTTTAAACAAAACGTTTAACTCATAAGTAAGGAGTATAAATTCTAAACTTGTGAACATACAATAAAATGGTTTCAAAATATATAACAAATTTGAACATATTAGGAGAAGCTCATAAAGCTGGCAAAATTTTGGGAAATTTTACCACATTTTTGCTCAACAAATTATAAATAAGAAAAAAATTCATTAGTGACAGGAAACCTTACTTAAAATGACATAACAAGAATCATCAAATGGTCACACATAAAACACTATCGCCAACATAATCTTTTCAAGGATACACGTAGCTTTCAGGAAAATTCAGTATGTTTTAAGGCATAACACAAATTAAGACAAATTTCAAAAGAAAAATATTATATAGTGTTAACAAAGACTATCAAGTGATCACCAAATATATATCCTCTTCTTTATAAGAAAACAGTCTACATTTCTCAAACATGATTCCAGTTGAGGCCAATATGAGTGTATAGTATTTGTAGCCACAAATAATCATTTTATTCAGTGAAATATGAACAGAAGTGATTTATGTTCCTTCCAAGGAAGAACCATAAACAACTCACACAAATTATTCTTCATACTCATTCCCATCCCAGCTTGATGATGACGCAAAGATAATAGAGTCATGAGATGAAACACACCTAGAATGAATCACTGCTTAGGGAAAATCATCTTTCAAATCAAGAACATGTATTGGAGGATTTATGTGAAAAATAAATGAATTTATATTTTGTTAACTCACTGAGATTTCAGAATATCTGCTACAAATCTAATGTTATTCTATATAATACAGTGGTATTCAGAAGTGAAGACAGAGTTGGATTCAGCACAGGAATGCAAAATTTGTTTCTCATTAAAAAATGAATTGATGTAATCCATCAAGTTAATCTCAATAGATTAAATTAAAGAAGAATCTGATGATTTTCAATAACATTTACATTTTTTTTAAAGTGTCTCAGCAAATTTGATTCCATTTCATTGATTTTAGAAGTTTGTAGTCACTATTTCCAGAAGAGTGTTTCTATGAACAATAACTGTCATGGATTTAAAAACAAAACAAAACCTATTTTTTCCCAACCTTGGAATAATAAGTACTAATACAAAGGACTTCATTCAATTTGCCAGATCTTTTTGCTTGCTAACCCATCATCCATTATTTCTTTTTTTTTTTTTAAGATACTTTGATTACATAAATGTTACAGAGACTATATAGGGGATTCCCATATGCCTGAGTACTATTCCATTGTATGTATATACCACATTTTGTTTATCCATTCATCAGTTGATGGGCATTTGGGTTGATTTCAACTTTTGGCAAAAGTGAATAGTGCTGCTATGAACTTTCGTTGCATACATCTGTTTGTGTCCTTGCTTTCAATTCTTCTGGGTATATACCCAGCAGTGGAATTGCTGGATCATATGGCAGATCTATGTTAGCTTTTTGAGGAACTGCCAAACTGTCCTCCACAATGGCTGCAAAACTCTACATTCCCACCAGCAGGGAATGAGGGTTCCCATTCCTCCACACTCTTTCCAATGCTTGTAGCCCTCTGTTTTTTTAATAGCCGTCAGTCTCGTGGGTGTAAGATGGTATCTTACTGTAGTTTTGATTTGCATTTCCCTAATAGCTAGTGATGTTGAGCATCTTTTCATATGCTTTTTTAGCCATTTGTATTTCTTCTTTGGTGAAGTGTCTATTCAAATCATTTACCCTTTTTTTAATGGGTTGTTTGTCTTTTTATTTTCAAGGTGTAGGATTTCTTTATATACGATAGATAATAGACTCCTATCAGATATATGGTTACCAAATATTTTCTCCCATTGGGTAGGCTGCCTTTTCTCTTTCTTGACAAACTCATTTGAGGTGCAAAAGTTTTTAATTTTGAGGAGGTCCCATTTATCAATTTTTTCTTTCACTGCTTGTGCTTTGAGTGTGAAGTTCATGAAATCATTTCCAATTACAAGGTCCTGTAGATGTTTCCAGACAGTATCTTCCAAGGTCTTTAAGGTCTTGACTCTTATATTTAGATCTTTGGTCCATCTTGAGCTAATTTTTTTATAAGGTGGGAGATGATATTTCTCTCTCATTCTTTTGGATGTGGATGTCCAGTTCTCCAAGCACCATTTGTTGAAGAGGCCATTTTCTCCCGGTTGAGTGGGCTTGGTGGCTTTGTTGAGTATCAGGTGACTGTATATGTGAGGCTCTTTATCAGAACTCTTGATTTGGATCCATTGGTCAGTACGTCTATCTTTGTGACAATATCATGCAATATTGATGACTGTAGCTTTGTAGTATATTTTAAAGACAGGTAGTGTGATTCCTCAGATTCATTTTTCATTTTCAATATGTCTTTGGCCTTTCAGGGCCTCTTGCCCTTCCAAATAAATTTCAGAGATAGTTTTTCCAATTCAGTAAAAAAATTCTGTGATGATTTTTATTGGGATTGCATTAAATTTGTAGATCAGTTTGGGTAGGATAGACATCTTAATGATGTTTAGTCTTAATATCCATGAACAAGAAATATTCTTCCACTTATTTAAGTCTTCTTTGATTTCCTTTAGCAGTGTTGTGTAATTTTCTGCATATAAGTCATTTACATCTTTAGTTAAATTTATTCATAAGTATTTGATTCTTTTAATTGCTATTGTAAATAATATTTTTTCCTGATTTCCTCCTCAGATTGCTCGTTATTGGTTTACAGAAATGCTACTGATTTTTGCACATTGATCTTATAACCTGTGACTTTACTGAACTCATTTATAAGCTCTAGAAGCTTTGTTGTAGATTTCTCAGGGCTTTCTATGTATGGGATCATGTCGTCTGCAAATAGTGAAGTTTTTACTTCTTCCTTTCCAATTTGGATGCTCTTTATATCTTTTTCTTGCCTCAGTGCTGGAGCAAGTACTTCTAAAATACTAAATAGGAGAAGAGATAGTGGACATCCTTGTCTAATTCCCGATTTTAGAAGGAAAACTTTTAGGATTTTGCCATTGTATATGACGTTTGCTGTGGGTTTTTCATATATACGCTTTATCATGTTGAGGAAGTTTCCTTCTATACCTGTCTTTTGTAGTGTTTTATCAGGAAATGGTGCTGTGTTTTGTCGAATATTTTTTCTGCATCTTTAGAGATGATTATGTGATTTTTTTCTTTCACTCTGTTTATGTGAT
Organism: Cabassous unicinctus; assembly: GCA_029593785.1. Classification (NCBI taxonomy): domain Eukaryota; kingdom Metazoa; phylum Chordata; class Mammalia; order Cingulata; family Chlamyphoridae; genus Cabassous; species Cabassous unicinctus. The sequence goes on along the minus strand of JAQZBX010011090.1, from coordinate 25,295 downwards.
GTATAACATTGATTGATTTTCTTATATTGAACCATCCTTGCATACCAGGGATGAAGCCCACTTGGTCATGGTGCATAATTCGTTTGATGCGTCGTTGAATACGATTACCAAGTATTTTGTTGAGGATTTTGGCATCTAGGTTCATTAGGGAGACTGGTCTTTAGTTTTCCTTTCTTGTTTGGCTTTTGTTTTAAGGTGATGTTGATGTCATAGAATGAGTTAGGCAATGGTCCTTCCACTGCTATTTTTTGGAAGTATTTAAGCAGGATTGGTGTTAGTTCTTTCCAGAATGTTTGGTAGAATTCATCTGTGAAGCCATCTGGTCCTGGGCTCTTTTCAGTTGGGAAGTTTGTTATAACTGATTCTATCTCACTACTTGTGATTGGTCTATTCAACTCCTCAATTTCTTCTTTCATCAATGTAGGTTGCTTGTGTGTTTCTAGGAATTTCTCTACTTCCTCTAAATTGTCCATCTTATTGGCATATAATTTTTCAAAGTACCCTCTTATGATACTCTTTATTTCTGTGGGTTCAGTGGTGATAAATCCTTCCTCATTTCTTTTTTGTGTATTTGCATCTTCTCTCTTTTTTCCTTTGATAGCCTAGCTAGTGGTTTGTTAATTTTATTGATCTTCTTGAAGAACCAGATTTTGGTTTTGTTTATTTTTTCTAGTGGTTTCTTATTTTCTATTTCATTTATTTCTGCTCTAATCTTTGTTATTTCCTTCTTTCTAGTTCCTTTGTCATTAGTTTGTTGTTCTTTTTTTTAATTCCTTTAGGTGTACAGTTAAGGCTTTGATTTTAGCTTTCTCTTCTTTTTTCATACATGCATTCATGGCTATGAATTTCCCTCTCAGTACTGCTTTTGCTGCATCCTATAGGTTTTGATATGTTGTGTTGTCATATTCATTCATTTCAAGGTAGTTACTGATTTCTTTTGCAATTTCTTCCTTGACCCACTGTTTGTCTAAGAGTGTGTTGTTTAACGTCCATATCTTTGTGCCTAATCTGGTTCTCTACCCCTTACTGATTTCCAGCTTCATTCCATTGTGGTCATATAAATTACTTTGTATAATTTTGATCTTTCTGAATTCACTGAGTGTTGTTCTGTGGCTTAGCATGTGGTCTATCCTGGAGAATGATCCATGTGCACTCGAGAAGAATGTATAGCCCACTGTTTTTGGATGTAATGTTCTGTATATGTCTATTAGTTCCAGTTCCTCTAATGTATTATTCAATGCCTTTGTTTCTTTATTGATTCTCTGTTGAGATATTCTGTCTAATGGTGATAATGGTGTATTAAAGTCCCTCATTATAATTGTAAAGGCATCTGTTTCTCCACTTAGTTTTTCCACTGTTTACCTCGTATATTTTGAGGCACTCTGGTTAGGTGCATAAATATTTATGATTGTTCTTTCTTCTTGAAAGATTACCCTTTTTAAATTAATATATAGTATCTGCCTTTGTCTCTTACAATAGTTTTGCATTTAAAGTCTATTTTGTCCATTATTATTATCGTTACTCCCGTCCTTTTTTGGTTATTGTTAGCTTGGAAAATTGCTTTCCAACCATTCACTTTCAGCATGCTTGAAACCTGTCTAATGTGGGTTTCTTGTAGACAACATATAGATGGGTCATCTTTCCTAATCCATTCTGCCAGTCTGTGTCTCTTGACTGGTGAGTTTAGTCCATTAACATCCAATGTTAAATTGTCATGGAATTACTTAAATTAGTTATTATTTCTTGTGTTTATGTATATTGTTTTATTACTCTTTTTGTCTTTTTAGTTGTTCTTATAATCGCCTCCAAATCTTTCTCTCCTTTTTTTTTCTTTCAACCTGCAGATCTCCCTTTAGTATTTCTTGAAGTGCAGGTTTCTTATTAACATAATCTCTTAGATTCTGTTTGTCTGTGAATATTTTGACTCTCCCTCATTTTTGAATGCCAGTTTTGCTGGATAGAGAATTCTTGGTTGGAAGTTTTTTTCCTTTAGCACCCAAACTATGTCGTACCTTTGCCTTCTGGCCTACATTTATTCAGATGAAAAATCAGCACTTAATCTTATTGAGCTTCCCTTGTATGTAATGGTTCTCTTTTCTCTTGCTGCTTTCAGTATTCTCTCTTTGTCTTAAGCATTGGGCAATTTGATGAGTATATGTCTTAGAATATGCCTGTTGGGATTTATACTGTTTGGGGTGTGCTGCACTTCTTGGATATGTATATCCATCTCCCTCAAAATGGTTGGGAAGTTTTCAGCCATTATTTCCTCCCACACTCCTGCTGTCCCTTTCACTTCTCTTCTCCCTCTGGGATGCCTGTAATGCATATGTTTGTGGATTTCATGTTGTCATTCAAGTCCCTGAGTCCCTGCTGGATTTTTTCTATCTTTTTATCTAACTGTTCTATTATCTGTTTGATTTCAGATGTACTGTCTTCCATATCGTTAACTCTTTCCTATTCAAATCTGCTGTTGTGTGCTTCCATTGTATTTTTGATTTCTTGGGTTGTGCCATTCATCACTGTTGCAGTTGGGCAGTTTGATGTAATTATGAATTCCAAAATTATAATTGGATCATGCTTGTAAACTGATCTGTTAATCTGGGCATGATTAACTTATGATTAAGGCGTTGACTGAGCCAAGAGGATGTTGAGCCCCACCCTTTGGTGGGTGGGGGAATCGAGTATAAAAGGCAAGGCAAAGAACAGAGTTAAAGCAGTTTTGATATTGGAGAGAAGGCCCCAGGAGAAGAGAAGTGAGCCGTTCACCTGATAGTCTACAGCTGACCTTGTGGAGGAACCAGAAGAGCTAAGGCCAGAGAGAAATGAAGCCCCGAGAAGAGAGGAACCCAACAAGCCTGAGCCCTGGCAAACATGGGCAGCTGTCTTGCTCCAACATGTGGCAATGGACTTTGGTGAGAGAAGAAACTTAATGCTTTATGGCCTGGTGTCTGTGGACTTCTACCCCAAATAAACACCTTTTATAAAGACCAACCCATTTTTGGTATTTCACATTAGCACCCCTTTGGCTGACTAATACAATCACCATCATATCTGTTATCTTTTTATGTATGTTTACAATGTCTTCAGTATGTTCTCCCAGTGTCTTCTTAGTATCCTTCATCTCTTCCTTCACTTCATTAAGCTGATTCATGATATTTGATTGGACAGCTCTGATTATTTGTTCTTCTACATGTCCTCTTGGTTTTTTGTTTGTTCATTGGACTGGGCCATGTCTTCCTCTTTCTTGGTGTGGCTTGTATTTTTCTGTTGGTATCTAGTCATCTGTTTATCTTGGTGTGTTTATTCAGTTGATTGTCTTCTTCTCTGCTCTATCGTTTTATTTTCTTTTTTTACTTTTATATTTTTTGAGTGTGGTAGTTTCACTTTGACCTCCTATTCTATTTCCTTGCCATTGTCTATGTTCCCTTGGAAAAAAAAGTTAGTACCAGAGAAATAGGAAGAAATAAGAAGAGAGAATGAATAATAATTGTGATAATAGTAAAAGGTAGGAGAGGGACTGTACAAGACATAGGCAATTGAATAATTGACCTGAGTAAGAAGTACAGAAGAATAAGCTTTAAAAAGTGGAATAGAAACAATAAAATATGAAACAGAATGGAGAAAAATATAGAATGAATTAAAAGTCCAGAATGATGAGAAGAGGGGAAAAGAAAAAGTAGAAGAGAGAAGGAAAGAAAGAAAAAAAGTTTTTAAAGTGAAAATAAAACATGGAGAAAGTAGGAGAGAGAGAGAAATGAATACAAGAAAACTTGGAGACCAAGCCCAAAGAGGTGGATGAAAGAAAACAGAAAACAGAAAATTTAAGGATGAAGGAGGGAAAAGATATAGCATAGGGAGAGAAAATTAGGAAACAAAAGAAATAGAGAAAAAAACTAACAGACAAACAGAGAAACAAAGGAAGGGGAAATACAACAACAAGAAATCAAGACAGTAGCTAATCGTTTTTTGTTTGTTTGTTTGTTTGTTTTTTAAAGAAAAAAAGAAAAAAAGTAAAAGAAAGAAGGCTGGAAAAGGATCAAAAACCCAAGATAAAGACGCAAGTTATGGCCATATGACCCCATGTAGCATATGGAATGTAGGACATGACTGCTATTTGATTGGAATTGCTTCTAGGAAAACTTACTTTCAATCAACAGGGAAACGTACACCTTTCATGCCTTGAAAACTTGAGACTGAGGTAAACATCTACAACTACCAAGCACCCCACATTCTCTTATGGTTAAACTCTCCTTATTTCTATCTCAAGAGCATGAAGCTGGGATTGCTTGATGATTTTTCCTTGAAACAAAAATTCTTTGGTTCCAAAATCTTATACTTGAAAATAATATATATACTAAAAGAAAACATGGATCAGTATGTATTCCTGTGCAACCAACTAATCCAAAACTCAGTGGCTTATAATAACAATTTATAACTTTTTATGATTCTATGAATTGGCTGACTCAGTAGGGCATTTTTTTCTGTGCCAAATGGTGCTGCCTAATGTTGCACATGTGTGCCAGTTTGGCTGCCTTCAACAATGAGTGTGGCTGTGACAGGTCCAAGATAGCTTCATTCACATTTGTTGCACACTCGTTGCGTTGTGGTATCTGGAATTCCAGGACCTGGCTGGACCTTCTACTCTCTCATCACTCAGTAATATTGCCCAAGTTCCTTCACACTGCTGCTGAGTACAAAAAGAGTGAAAATAGAAGCTGTCAGGCCTCTTAAGGCCCAAGCCATAGAACTCCAACAGCATTACTTCTGCTTCATTCTTTTTGGTAAAAGTCATAAGGCAAGAAAAGATTCCAGAGGAGGGAAAATAGATTCCATGTCTTTATGAGATGGAGGGGAGGAATTGTTGGTGGCTCTCTACTGACTGAATAATGTACAACAGGCCTTATGCCTTTAAGTCTTTTGTAGTCATACTTTTCCCATACCCCCATAATAACTTCCTTATACAACTATATGTGTCATCTTACTGTAATATTTAAATTAAAAGTATATTCGATGTAGTAAGGAATTGCTAAAAATGATGATATGGTATTGTATTAGTCAGCCAAAGAGGTGCTGATGCAAAATATCAGAAATCGGTTGGATTTTATAAAGGGTATTTATTTGGGGTAGAAGCTTGCAGTTGCCAGGCCATAAAGCAAAATTTCTTCTGTCACATACGTCTGTTCCTACGTGTTGGAGCAAGACAGCTGCCGACGTTTGCCAGGGTTCAGGCTTCTTGGGTTCCTCTCTTACTGGGGTTTGCTTCTCTCTGGGCTCAGGCTTGCTTCACTCCACAAGGCCAGCTGTAGACTATCAAGCGAACGGCTTGTCTCTTTTCCTGGAGCCTTCTCTGCTTGCTCAAGACCAAGCTCCTCTGTGCGCTTACTTCCCCCAGCTCCAGCGTTAAAACTCAGCGTCAGAACTCCAATTACAAATCCACCTAACTCCTCTACTCTGCCATGTCGTTTTATCTCTGAGTCTTACTGACGTGGCCCAATCAAAGCTCTAATCATAACTTAATCACGCCCAGAGGAACAGACCAGTTTACAAGCAAAATCTAATATCTACTTTTGGAATTCATAGATAATGCCAAACTGTTGCAGGTATGGATTCAAGTATATATTATTTCTTCTATGTTAATTCAAGATCAGTCGTGGTTCTTTGTTAAAGGAGAACTATTGGAAGTAGTAAAATGATTAATAAAGCAAATTTATAGTGTACTGAGATGCAATTATTTTTTCTTTTTGTACATTCTTCCTTTCCATTTCTCCTCTCAGAAATTTGACTTTATCTAAGAATGGAGAAATTATATGGAATTATTTTACACTGTTACTATACACTGAAAATTTTCCTTCATTCAAATATAAAAGTTCTTGTGTATATTCCATAAAATATAGAATATGAAGATTATTGAAGAACATTTTTTCCATACTCATAAGAGTAATTAAAGCAGTAAAACTACAAGTAACAAGAGAAAGCCCAACAATGTCAGGCATGTTTATATATGCATCAATTGTATTATTAAGTTATAATACATTTATTTTACTTATTCTTAAACAATTACATCTATTTTACAGTTTACTAATCACTTATTCTATGAATTTGAAGTAAATTTATTGTTTTGATTTGTTTTGTTTTTTAAGAAAACTGTTTGAAGATCAGCAAGAGAGAATTATCTAATGTATCATAATGTGTATTTTCAAATATTCTTTTAAGGACCTAACAAGCAATTTTACTAGATTATAGAATTCATTTCCTCCAGACTAGTTAATCTTATTTATTATTTATTAAAATAATAACTTTTTAAATCCAAATTACCAAAATTTATGTCATTTAGAATAGAAAGTATCTTGTTACTTTTTTTTTTGGAGGCAGCAGGGATTGAACCCAGGACCTTCTACATGTGAAGAAGCCTCTCAACCACTGAGCTACACTTGCTCCCTATCATGTTATATTTTATTGGTCAGTAATACATTCAATGAACCCCAAGTCTCCTAAATATATGTATATGTATTTATATATGTGCACATGTATATGCCATATGTATATATGTGCACTTCTGTATGTGCACACATACATATATACATGCACATGTATATAAACACACATAAATATAGATGGTTTGTACAAAGAAAGCTGGAAGACACTGGACTTAGAGTATTATGAAGTCACTGCATCCTGTCAGAGAGTACCACTGAGCTGGTAATTAAACAGCCACACTCCCACTGACAGGCCTTCAGCTATGTAGCACTCATCCCAAGAATATGACTAGATCTAGACTCAAACTGAAAACCACCATTAAATAGGTTTTCTTCAGACAGATTCAATCTTCCCTCTCAGAGAGTGCAAATTATGATATTTGAACTGAGAGGAGACATGAGATACCCAATCTCTATTAAGCATTATGTACAAGGATAGAAACTAAAATGATATTATATCTATTTTAATGCATTCAACCTTTATATTAAGAATTAAGACTTTCCAAAAATTGATTTACAACATCAGGGTGAATGGAAGTAAACTATAATTAGATATACAAAGTCTCATAAAAATTATGTTTGATGATTTGTACTAATAATGCTCCAGCTGTATTTTTGACTAAAGAAAAGTAAATCAGAATCAGTTCCCTCAGTCATTTCTAGAAAAAGTTAAACTGAAATTCAAGATCATTAAATATTAAATATTACATAGGCAGCTACTAACTAAAAATTTAGTGATTATTTGCCCAAAGAACCTAATTTCCTTTTGCAGATGTTACTCTGTATTATCCTTTTGCGGAAATAGGGAAAAGTATATTCCAACTTTGGATGGAAAACATACAAAGAACAGAGTTTCATATTTAGCACAAGATCAAAGTAAACTATTATTTGTGAAGTGACAGTTCTGAAACAAACATCCCTTAACTCCCTAGTGAATGCCTTCTCCACGTCCTTGCAGACTCCCTTTTGACTGAAACTCCAGAAAATTTTCCTGCATAGTGTGAACATTTCTTCTGTGAAGAAAATAGGTGGCTGCAAGCTCATGTTCATAGTGGGGATTTATTTGCCCATAGATGAATGAGTACCAGAAGATGCATTATCTGCAGCCACTTGGTTGCTAACGTGGTCTCCTGCATGAATTTTTTTACACTGATTTTGAAACACTAAGGGTAGTTCTTCTCAAGCCTTTGACTGGAGGGTAAAAGGACCACAGAAAGACATCAGGCTTAGACTTTGCTCTATTACTTAAATTTCTTCCCTGTTGACATCACTATTTCAGCTGCCTTTCCATTTAGGATCCTGTTGATTTTTTGCCTATGGTCTCTGATACAATAATATATTTGCTCTCTTTTCTCTAATTGCTAGTCTGATTTTGGTCTACTGCCTTTCTCTGATTTATGGTGCTATAAATCCAAGCTCATATTCTATGTCTGGCTCTCAGCACTACTTTGACAAGCTGGGACATCCTCAAGACGGACCACCCTCTCTGCTCCTGCTGCCTGAACTTCAATTGGCCTGACTGGTTTCAGTCTTTAGTTGTCTACCATAAAAGGTAGACAACTACCTTTTACCAACCATCCTTTGACACCATCAAGCACAGTCAGTGCCTTGAACCTTTCCTTCTCACCACCCATTTCCTGTAATAGTATGTTTTGTTTTTGTTTGTTTGTTTTTAAAGATTTATTTATTTCTCTCCTCCTCCCCCATTGTTTTTTTCTCTTGCTGTCTACTCTCTTTGTGTTCTTCTGTGTCTGCTTGCCTTCTCTTTAGGCAGCATCAGGAACCAATCCTGGCACCTTTTGGAGTGAAGAAAGGTGCTCAATCTCTTGTGCCACCTCAGCTCCCTGGTCTGCCATGTCTCTTATTGTCTCTCTTCTGTGTCTCTTTTTATTGAGCTATCTTGTGGCACCAGCTCTCTGCATGGGCCAGCACTCCTGCAAGGACCAGCTTGCCTTTCACCAGGAGGCCCTGGAAATCGATCCCTGGATCTCCTATATGGTAGGCCGGAGCCCAATTGCTTGAGCCACATCTGTGTCCTCAATAGCATGTTTACTATCACTTTCCTTACAGTGTCACCTAAGTCACTTCAGGTCTTCCAATAAAGCACCCTCCTCAAATCACAATCCTGGGAAGCAGATGTGGCTCAAGTATTGGGCTCCCACCTACCACATGGGAGGCCCCTGGTTAGGTTCCAGTGCTTCCTAAAGAGGACGCTATGGGCAGGTGCAGCAAGCTGATGCAGCAAGAGACACAGGAAGAAACATAATGAGAGACACAACAAAGTAGGGAACAGAAGTGGCTCAAGAGATTGGGCTCCTTCCTCTTACATTGGAGGTCTGAGTTTCAGTTCCCCTTGCCTCCTGAAGAGACAGGGAAGATGCAGAGACACAGTAAGTGCAAGCAATGAGGGGGTAGGGAGAAATAAATAAATGAAATAAATCTTAAAAAAAAAAAATCACACTCCTGTCCCTGCCCTAATGTCTCCATAGGGTATGCTTTTTAAAATGGGGTTTCAGATCCATATCTCATATTCAGATATATTTTGTGTACTTGGCACATTGACTTAAAAAATCAGAATTTGGGTGGCTTTTACCATTATTATTCATTATAGCTGGGCCCAATGACAAAAGTATGTTAGACTTTTAATTTGCAATCTATAAGTTAATGATAAGGATGAGAAAATTTCATTGCTCAGTTTACATTTCCCACTCCCTTAAGTGCAAACATATGCCAACTGTGTCCCAGGATATCCATACTTACTGTTAGACGACCCAGTTTTCTGACTTGCAAGATTGAGGAAGAATGCTTGCTTCCATTAGATCAGTGGGGGGAAATACAAACAAAATAAAGCAGAGGAGACTATAGAGACAAATGGAATGAGCCCACGATGGTAAAGTAAAAAGCTCTCAACTCACATCAGGTCTTCTATCATTTCTGTATCCCAAGTATACTCTGAAAAAGAGTATCTGTAAATATTTAATGTAATTGAATTCAAATATTGTTAGAACATCATTTCTCCTTAGAAACTGGAGGACTGCCTATGCATGTATCTGCATTCTCTAACTCAGAACTTTCTAACTTTTTAAAAAGCAACTGAACCATTTTTCATCAAATGAAATCTTACTGTGAAAACCAATATTAAAATATAAAGTAGAGCTGCCCTGAGTAAGTAACAGTGGGTACCTTAAGCCTCTTTAAGTTCTTCCCTGATGCTCTAAACCATTTCAACCCTGCAACTTCCCCTGATGCAAACTTGATTATCCTGGCTTTCTTTGTGTTTACTTTCAGATCTTTATCAGAGCCTGATACCAACCTCTCGCCTTGACTTATACTTGTGTTAATTGACTTCTTACTCAGTTCTCTGCTCCAATTCTTACCTGACCTATATTTGCCTAACCAAGATGGTAGTTAATAAACATGGCCTTACTATCATCTACCTTTACCTTGGTTTGGATTTAGAGCCCATTTCTCCATCACACATACCTGAAAATTTAATTGAATGCAGAGGGTGTGTGTACCTGTGTGTATGTGATAGGAAGGGAGCCATTACAATGAAAAGGAATTATGGGATTCAATCTAAATATAATTGAGAGCAATTATTCATTTTACCTAATTCAGCTTGTTTCAATTGGGTTTAAAGCAGTGAACAGTCTCCAACTGGAGTTCCCTGTCATCAGTTCCCAATATTTCCAGGTGCCTTCTACCAGATCTTGCCACTAAGGATAGTGGTTCTATGGTCTTCTGATTTCCATTTCCTCCCTCAACCTTTACTACAAAGAAATACATGCAGAAATACACACCTACCATGTGATGAGCTACTCCAGGTCATCTGTTCTCCCTTTACTCTCAATCCTAAAATAAGCCTGGCTATACTGTTCTCAAATATTATGGATGATTACTAGTTTTATCTAGGAAATTAAATATCATATCTCTCACTGTGAGCTTTTTTCAGAAATATTCAACAGAGTTCCCTTATCCCCCCCAGATTCTGGTCTTATTCTTGGTTGTTCCATCTTTTATGAATTCTTTCTACAGAAAAATAGTCTATGGGGTTGTGGAATAGATTTAGATTTTCTCCTATATATGTGTTCTCTCTTTTCTTTTCTTTTTAGCAGTGGAACTCATAATCTTCAACTGAGCTTGTAGCCTAAAACTTTGAGTTAGATAAGTGTAGCAGTTTGGCATTATTTATGAATTTCAAAAATAGATATTGGATTATGTTTGTAAACTGGTCTGTTCCTCTGGGCATGATTAAATTATGATTAGGACTTTGATTTGGCCATGTCAGTAGGGCATTGAGTCCATGCCCCTTGGTGGGTGGGGACTCACAGATAAAAGACATGGCAAAGGATAGAGTTGGAGTTCTGATGCTGAGTTTTGAGCTGGAGTCTGGGAAGTGAACACACAGGAGAAGAACACAGAAGAATAGAGACAGCTCTTAGACACTGCAGAAGCCCCAGGGAGAGAGACACCCATTTGCCTGATAGTCTACAGCTGGCCTTGGGGAGTGAAGCAAAGCCTAGAAAGCCTCATAGTCTACAGCTGACCTGGTGGAGAAATCGGAGAAGCTGAGCCTGGAGAGAAATGAACCCCAGGAAGAGAGGAACCCAGAAAGCCTGAACCTTGGCAGATTTTGGCATCCATCTTGCTCCAACATGTGGCAATAGACTTTGGTGAGGGAAGTAACTTATGCTTTAAGGGCTGGTAACTGTAAGCTTCTACCCCAAATAAATACCCTTTATAAGAGCCAACAGATTTCTGGTATTTTGCATCAGCACCCCTTTGGCTGACTAATACAATAAGGCTGAGTGACTAAGACTTAGATAATAAAATATGATCTAAGTAATGTGAGCAATGTCTGGGTCATGCTAATACTGGGAAGTGGCATGAATTCCACATAGGTTTCTTTTTTTTTCCTTTTTCTATTTTTCACTGTTTTTTTAATAAAATTTTTATTTTAAATCAGTTGTAGAGTTACAGAAAAATTGTGAAGATAGTACAGAGAGGTCCCATACATCACCCCCAGTTTCCCTTATTATTAACATTTTACATTATTATGGTACATTTGTTGCAATTAATAAGCTAACATTTATACATTGTTAACAAAAGACCATACTTCATTCAGATTTTCTTAGCTTTTATCTTCTTTTTTTTTTCTGTTTCAGGATCCCATCCAGGAGAATGCATTACATTTACTTGACATGGCCCCTTGGCTATGGAAGTTTCTCAGCCTTTTCTTGTTTGTGATTACCATAAGAGTTGTCAGAAATATTGTACAGGTATTTAGTAGAATTTCTCTCAGTTGGAATTTGTGTGGTGTTTTCCTCATAATTAGACTGGGGTTGTTTATTTCCAGAGAAAGACACAAAGAGGTAAAAAGCCATTTTCATCATATCATGTCAAAATTACATATTATCAATGTGGTTGGTCAGTTTCCAAGCTGTTAGAACAAATACCATACTATGGAATGGCTGAAACAAGGGGAATTTATTGACTCACTGTTTTGAGACTAGAAGTCCAAAATCAAGGCATTAGCAAGGCAATGTCTTCTCCCCAAAGACTGTGACATTCTGGGGCTGGCTGATAGTGATCCTAGGGTCCTTGGCTTTATCAACACATTATGATACACATGGCGTTGCTCTCCCTTTCTCCTCCAAGATCACTTCCAGCTTCTGCACCTCCATATGGTTTTCTCTTCAAAAGGCCCCCCATAATAGGATTATAAAACTCAACCGCATTCCCTTGGGCTACACCTTCACTAAAACTAACATCTTCAAAAGTCCTATTTACCATGGGTTCACACCCACAGGAATAGACAAAGATTAAGAACATGTTTTTTTCTAGGTACATAATTCAGCCTACCATTGTGACTTATCACTGTTGGTGCTAAACATCATCACGTGGGTGGCTGCGGTAGTGTTCCTCAGGTTTCTCCACTATAAAGTTACACTTTCATCCTCACCCCCTTTGCATACTGTACTCTTTTGAAGAAGGTGCCATGTACAGCCTACACTTAAGGAGTGGGAAGTTAAGTACCACCTTCTGGAAGGTCAAGTATCTACACAAATATTTCAAAATTCTTCTGTTAGGGGATTTGTCTATCCTCCCTATTTATTTATTTATTTATTTATTTATTTATTTATTTATTTATTCAGTCATTCATTTACATAATGTTTGACTAAAGGATATTCATTATATACTTCACTATACTTCAGTACTTTATATTGTTGCTCATATTGTTCTAGCTTTGGCCATTGGCAACTCTTTAAGTTGATGCCTCTGTCCTTTTACATACTCCATCAATAATAATAATAACAATAATAATATTTCTTTTTCTTCTTCTTCTTCTTCTTCTTCTTCTTCTTCTTCTTCTTCTTCTTCTTCTTCTTCTTCTTCTTCTTCTTCTTTGCATATCCTTACTCTCTGAAATTACAAGATATTCCAGGCTCATCTTCTATAATTCTTGTCCCCATCCTAGAATAAGCCATTTTGTCAAGAATTCCTGCTTCCTTTTATTGAAGAATGGTATTGGAAAGTATAATCTAGGTGCTTGTTTAAATTGGAGTGTTCTTGCTTGTAGACCCTCTCAGCTGACAGAGCAAGGAAATATTTGTGTGCATACTAACCCATGCATATCATGAATATACACATATCTCTAAATATTTCTATGTGTAAACAACTGAAACTATATTAAGCTAAACTTATGTTAAAACTGATGTCTCCCACTGTAAGCCATTACTACATGGATCATTCTAGCTTCCTCCCTTGCTTATGTATAACCTCCTACTCAGAATAAGAAACCTGGCTCTTACCATCCACCATACTTTTCTTAATTGTTCTATTTCAGTGCACATATATAACAGTATCAGGATTTATAGACCATAACCCCACGGGAAACTATTCTATTAACTAAAATACAGTGCTTATTCCTTTAACATTCTGTCTTGTAGGCACCACTCATTTCCAAAGTAACTTAAGACAGTACCTTTCCTCCAGCCCCATCCAGTGAGGTTGTTTCATACATTTGTAATATATTTAAATTGTTTTGTCACTGCATTTCATCATGGAATGCCCTGTCCAACTAAACTATTTTTTTAATTTGCATACATTAAAATTCACTCTTTGCAGTAAAAAGCTATATCAGTTTTGACTATTGTATGGTGTCATGTGTCCACCACTGAAATACATACAGAATAGTAGCACTATCCTAAAATGCCCTCTGTTCTTCACCTATTCACCTATCCTTTCCCCATCCTGAACCCCTGCCAACCAATGATCTTTTTGCTGTTGCTATAATTTAGCCTTCAGGAATGTCATATAATTGGAATTGTACAGTATGTCATATTTTCAGCCTGACTTCATTCATTTAGCAAAATGCATTTAAGTTCTATCTCTGTGTTTTCATAATTTGATAGCTCATTTCCTTTTATCACAGAGTAATAAACCATTGTATGGTTTATCACAGTTTATTCATTCTGTTGAAGGAGAACTTCAACTTCTGTATCTGTTTTTTTGTGTTTTTTTTGTTTTTTTTTTGGACTCATAAATAAAGTTGCTATAAATATTCTCATACAGGTTTTAATGTAGACATAAGTTTTCAAATCAGTTGGGTAAATGCATATGAACTCAATTGCTGGATCGTATTAAAGACTAAGTTTAGCTTTGTAAGAATCCACAAATCTTCCAAAAGTGAATGTACCATTTGCATTCCCAATAATGAATGAAAGTTCCTATTGCACTGCATCCTCATTAGCAATTGTGTGTTATCAAATTTTTGGATTTTAGCCATTTAAATATGTGTGTAGTGGTGACTCATTGTTGCTTTAATTTGAAATTTCTTAATGACAAATGATTATAAGTATCTTTACATATGCTTCTTTGCCATCTGTTAATCTTTGTTGAGATGTCTTCTCAGATTTTACCTATTTTAAAAATTGGTTTGTTTGTTATCCTATTGTTGAGTTTTAAGAAATCTTTGTATATTTTTGTTACAAGCCTTTTATTAGATACATGTTTTGCATATATTTTCTCCCAAACTATGGCTTATCTTTGATCCTCTTGACAGAGGAGTTTTAACTTTTTAATTTTAATGAACCCTAACAACTTTTTCTTTCATGGATTTTGTGTTTGGTATCATATCTAAAAACTTCACCAAATGCAAGGCCACATATATTATGCCCTATATTTTCTTCTAGAAATTTTATAATTGTGCATATTATATTTAGGTCTATTGTCCATTTTGAGTTAATTTTTTTGAAAGATGTAAGGTTTTTGTCTAGGTTAATTTTTTGCATATGAATGCCCGATTATTCTAGCACCATTCTTTCTCCATTGAAGTGCCTCTTTTCCCCTTTGTCAAAGATCAATTGACTATATAGGTGGGTCTATTTCTCTGTTCTCTGTACTTTTACATTGATCTATGAGTCTATTTTTTCACCAATATCACACTGTCTTTATTATTGTAGCTTTATTGTAAATTTGAAATCGGATATTGTGCATCCTCCTACTTTGTTCTTCTTATTCAGTATTGTGTTGACTATTATTTGGCTTTAGTTTTCCCACATAAATCATAGAATCAGCTTGTCAATATCTATGAGATAATTTGGGGGATTTTTATGGGGATTGTGCTTATCTGAAGATCAATTTTGGAAGAATTGGCATCTCAACAATATTGACTCTTGCAATCTATAAGCATGAAATATCTCTCCATTTATTTAAATTCTTCAATTTCTTTTAAAATATTTTACAGTTTTCCACATATAGAAGTTATACATATTTTTCAGATTTATATCTAAATATTTTATTTTTGGAACTGTTATAAATGGTATTTTTATTTCAAATTTCATATTTTTTATTGCTGGTATTTAAAAATATAATTGATTTTTTTTATAGTAACCTTATATTTTGCAACCTTGTGGTAATTGCTTATTAGTTCCAAGAGTTTTACTGTTGATTATTTGGGATTTTCTACATGGAAAATTGCATCTGCAAACAGACAGTTTTATTTCTTCCTTCCCAATCTGTTTACCTTACTTTTCTTGTCTTGTGCAGTAGTTATCAATTCTAGAACAAAACCTAATAAGAGTGTGAGAGAGGATAGCCATGTCTTGTTCCTGATTTTAGAGTAAAATTATTTAGTTTCTTATCATTAATTATTTATGATGTTAACACTAGTGTGTTGTTTTTTTTTTCAGTAGATGTTCCTTATCAAATTGAGGAAGTTTCTTTCTATTTTTAGTTTGCTGAGAATTTTTTTTTTATCATTCATGGATGATTGATTTTGCCAAATACTTTTTCTGCATCAAATGATATGATCATATGATGGTTTTTCTTTAGTCTGTTCAAATGATGGATTATATTGATAGATTTTCTAGGTGTGAACCCAGACTTGCATATATGGAATAAATCACTGTTAATCATGGGGTATACTTTTTACACATTGTTGGATTGCTAATAATTTGTGGAAGATTTTTGCATCTATTTTCATGAGAGATATTGGTGTATAGTTGTCCTTTCTTGTAATATCTTTATCTGGTTTTGTTGTCAGGGTAATGGTGTACTCATTGAATAATTTGGAAGTATTCCCTCTGCTTATATTTCTTGGAAAAGATTGTGGAGACTTGGTATCATTTTTTCTTTAAGTGTTGGTAGAATTCACTGGTGAAATTGTCTAGACCTGGAGATTTATATTTTAGAAGGTTATTAATTATTGATTCAATTTCTTTAACAGATGTAGCTCCATTCTCTGTGTGTGGATTTTAGTAAGTTGTGCCTTTCAAGAAATTGATCCATTTCATCTAAGATATCAAATTTATGTGCATACAGTGGTCTGTAGTATCACTTTATTATCCTTCTTATGTCCATGGAATCAGTAGTGATAAGCCTCTTTCATTTCTGGTATTGAGAATTTGTGTTTTCTCTATTTTTTGGTTAGCTTGGTTAGAGGTTTATCTATTATAGCCATCTTTTCAAAGAACTAGCCTTTGGTTTTGTTGATTTTCTCTATTATTTTCCTGCTTTGAATTTCATTGATTCTAGTTCTAATTTTTATTATTTTCTTCTGATTGCTCTTGGCTTAAATTGCTCTTTTTTTCTAGTTTCCTAATAATTTAAGATATTAAATTCTTTCATCTTTTCTAATATATGCATTGAATAATATGTTTCCCTCTAACCACTGCTTTTGCTGGATTTCACAGATTTTGATAAATTTTTCTTTCCATTTATTTCAATGTATTTTATGCTTCTCTTGAGACTTTTTCTTTGACCCAGGCTTATTTTAGAATTGTGTTGTTTAATTTCCAAATATCTTAGAAATTTCAACCTATCTTTCTGTTCTTGATTTCTAATTTGAGTTCCTTGTGTTCTGAAAACACACATTGGATAGTTTCTACTCTTTTATATTTGTTGAGGTGTGTGTTATGGAACAGAATATGGTCTATCTTAGTGATGTTCCATAGGAGCTTTAGAAGAGTGCATGTTCTGCTGTTGTTGGATGGGGTAGTCTATAAATATCTATTTTAACAAATTGACTGATAGTGCTGTTGATGTCAGCTATATCTCCACTGATTTTCTGCCTGCTTTATCTATCAAATACTGCAAGAGGAGTGTTCAAGTCTCCAATTATAATAGCAGAATTGTCTCTTTCTCCTTTCAGTTCCATTAGTTATTGCCTCAAGTATTTTGATGCCTCTTTGTTAAGTGCTTGCATGCTTAGGATTTTTATAAAGTTGCTTAGAGAATTGACCCTGATTATTATATTATAATAATATTATAAAAATATTATTTTTTTTTACACTGCAAACATTTTAATCGTTACTGTTGATCACACATTTTGGAAATTTTTTACTTCAAAACTGCAACAAGTTAAATAAATGTTTATAATATACAAAGAAAATACAACCAAAAGTAACTTGCTTTAAGTGTGTGTTGCACCAAGACAAAATCTTTCTTTTAATTGGTGCTTTTAGGCCATTCACTTTTAAAGTGAATGATTATTGACATACTTGGATTAGGATCTACCATGTTTTCAATTATTCTCTTATATTGATTTGTTATTTTTTCTTTTTCCTTCCCTTTTTCTGCCTTCTCTGGTGTTAATTTTAATGTGCTTCTATTTTATCTCCCCTCTTAATATATCAATTATACTTCTCGTTATTTATGTTTTTACTTTTTGCCTTGAAGTTCCAAAGTATAATTTTAACTAATCTTTGTCTACCTTCAAACAGTATTGTGGCAGTTTGATATTGTTTATGAATTACGAAAATAGATATTGGATTATGTTTGTAAACTGGTCTGCTCCTCTGGGCATATTTGATTATATTGGATTCAGAGGTTTCACTTTTACTTGATTAAATAATGATTTAGGCTTTGGCTGGGCCACGTCAGTTGGACGCCTGGATGGGGACTCACAGAGAAACTGCACCGCAGAGAAGCGAGGTTGGAGTTGTGATTCTGGAGCCCAGCAAAGTAAGCACACAGAGGAGCTTGCTCGTGAGGAAAGAGAGAAGGCCCTGGGAAGAGAGACAAGCCATTCACCTAACAGTTCATAGCTGGCCTTGTGAAGAAAGCAGAGCAGCTGAGCCTGGAGAGAAACAAGCCCCGGGAGAGAGATGAGACTTATCCCAGCCTGCAGATGATATTGGAAGAAGCTGGGACCATGGAACCTTAAGAGGAAGAGGAAAGCTGAACATCAGCAGCCATCTTGCTCCAACATGTGGCAACAAACTTTGGTGAGGGAAGTAACTTATGCTTTATGGCCTGGTAACTGTAAGCTTCTACCCCAAATAAATACACTTTTATAAAAGCCAAAAAATTTCTAGTATTTTGCATCAATACCCCTTTGGCTGACTAATACAAGTACCACACTGCTTCACATTTAGTACAGTAACATTAGTACAGAATAGTCTCAATTCATTTCTCCCATCACTTATGACATTGGCATCATTTATTTAATTTATCCATTTGCTAAAATTCACCCAACCTATTGATAATATTACTACTTTAAACAATTACCTGTCAAATCATTAAGAAAAAAGATTGTTTTACCTTCATTTATTCTTTTCTAGCTCTCTTCCTGTTTAAAATGCAGCTCTTAGTTTCTAACCTATATCATTATTCTTCTTACTGGAGAACTTCTTTTAATATTTCTTGCCAGTAAGTTCTGTTGGTCATAAATTTCTTCAATTTTTGTTTGTCTGAGAAGTCTTTATTTTTCCCTCATTTTTGAAGGATAATTTTACTGGATATAGAATTCTAGTTAGGCATTTTTTTTCTGTCAATACTTGAAAAACTTAACTTTACTCTCTTTTTGTTTACATGACTTCTAACAAGAAGTCCACTGTAATTTTCTCCTTTGTTTCATTTTAGATAAGGTGTCCATCCACCACAATGGCTTCTTTCAATAATTTATCTTATCTTTCATCTTCTGTAGTTTGAATATGATATGTTTAGGTGTAGTGTTCGTTTGTTTGGAATTTTAGTATTTATCCTGCTTGGTATTTTCTGAAGATTCTGGATCTGTGGTCAGTGTGTGTCACTAACTTTATAAAATTCTCAGCCATTATTCAAATATCTCTTCTACTTCATTCCTCTTTCTTCTCCTTTTTGTATTACAATTATGCATATATTATACCTGTCGAAATTGTCCCACAATTCTTGCACATTTTGTTCTGGATTTTTTATTCTTTTCACTTGCATTTGTTTAGGAAGCATCTTTTTTTTAAGATTTATTTATTTATTTATTTATTCCACACACACCTTTGTTGTTTGTGCTCACTGTCTGCTCTCTGTGTCCATTCGCTGTGTGCTCTCTCATCTTCTCTTTAGGAGGCACTGGGAAGCAAGCCTGGGACCTTCCATGTGGTAGAGAGGTACTCAATCGCTTGAGCCACCTCTGCTCCCTGCTTTGTTGTGTCTCTCATTGTGTTTCTGCTTTGTGTCTCCCTGTTGCATCATCTTGTTGCATCAGCTCACCACACCAGCCTGTTGCACCAGCTCGCTGTCTTGCTCGTCTTCTCCAGGAAGCACCAGGAACCAAACCCAGGACCTCCCATGTGGTAGGTGGAAGCTCAATCACTTGAGCCACATCTACCTCCCAGGAAGTATCTTTTGATCTGTCTTTAAGCTAACTGATTCCTCACCCATGTCCAGTCTACTGTTATATTGTTTTTTATTGATAGACTTTCCTTTTAAATCTTTCTTAGATTTTCATCTCTCTGCTTACATTAGCCATCTGTTCCTTAATGTTGTCTACTTTTTCCCTTAGAAATTTAACATATTAATCATAGTTATTTTTAATTCCAAAAATCTGTGTCATGCCTGAGTCTGGTTCTGATGCTTGTTTTGTCCCTTCTGACTGTGCTTTCTCTTACCTTTGGGCTTTTTTTGAAGGCCAGGCATGTTGTTTTGGATAATAGGAACTTAGCTAACAGCCTTTAATATGAGGATTTACAACAATCTGGATAGAACTTGAGTTGTGTTTAATTTTTACTATTGCTGTAGGTGTCAGAGTCTTTAAATTCCCCTGGTGTCCTCATTTTTTATCCTCTTCTGACTTTGAGCGTTACTAAGCAATTCTTCTCTGAAAGATTCTGTTTTTTTGCAGCTTTTTCAGCTGTAATCTACTATTATTATACTGGGGTCCTTTTGACATGGTGATCACAGCTAGAAGAGGGTAAGAATTCCATAATATTATGATTAAATCTGTCTTTTATTGAGTCTGTGTATCTGGGCTGTGACCTTCACAGGTGTTTTTCTAGTGATATGACTTTTTTCTTCCTTAGGTCAGCCAGGAAGTCTAGAGAAGGCTAAATTGGGAGACATGCTCTTCCCCTGCCCCAGTTATAATAAGAGTCTTGCAAATTCCTTTCCTCTAGAGAGTATATCTTTGTTATGGAGAACACTCTGGGAGTATTTTCAATGGTTACTCTTCTTCTTATCCTGCCAGAATCACAATGGAATCTTTGTCAGATATTTACTGTGAGAACCTGGTAGGGTTCCTGTAGTGTAGGACCACTCTTAGCTATATCTTTCAGGAATTTCTCACTCTCAAACTAGTCTATACTCAGCCTCCAGCAATTCAACAAGGTTATCATTTAAATGTGCCTACCAGATTATGGTTTCAGTGGCTTCTGTTTGAAGAAAGCAGATCTGGGCTGTGTCTCTCTGAATTCACACCTCTCTTTACATACTGGGATGGCAGTTTGCCTTGTAACTCCAGTTCTAAGATAGATCCAGGAAAATTCATTGATTTTCAGTTTGTTCAGTCTTTCTCTGTAGTAATATAGGAGCTAAAACTGGAAGTCCCCCACATTTTCTTGATTTCCCTTCCTGCTACTTAGAAATGTGGCATGATGCCATGTTAGACAAGAGAATGAAAGTCACATATTGGAATTGGCAGCACACCAAAATAGAAGGAGACTGGGTCTCTGAATGATCTCATGGAGCAAACCACCTTACCAGCTTTGGACTCCTTATGTTCCTGGACAGTCCTGCAAAAGAGAAATTAATATTTATCTTGTTCAGACCATGGTATTTGTGGACTCTTTTTTATTTTTAAAATATAGCCCTAAGTAATAACTTGTCTAATAAATAATTTTGTACAAAATATTATTTTTGTCTACCATTATTGATCCTGTTTTCATTTTTTCCTGTATATTTGTCTTTACAAACTAGCAATAATTATTTTTCACAACTCTAAACCTCATGCAATACCCACCTTATTAATTTCAATGAAAATCCTTAATAACATTTCTTCAAATATTCCTAATCTGAAATTCTATTAATTACATGTTTTAAATTTTTAAGATTCTATGATTGTAGCACAGTTAAATACAGTTTCCAGTGTGGAATAGACCTTGCAAGTTTAATCATGCTTTAAACTTTCCAACAAATATGACACAAACAAAATATTCCTTATGGAAGTATATGCTCTAGATGAGATTTTCCTGTGTGGCCCCAAGAATTCTGTTTTCCAAAGATCCTAAGAGATGTCCCTCTAAAAATATGTATAAAGTCCCTGCAATAAAATACCTTTGGACAATACTGCACACTATATCTTCTTCTTAAAGATTCACATTCCCCTTTAGTATATTTATTGCCCTAAGAATTTCTTCAGTAAAGTTTTGTTGCTAATCACAATATTTCCCAAAAGCCTATGGTCCAGACCCATTTACAAAACTATTTTATTGATATCTAAATAAACTAAAGAACTCTTTGGAAAAGGCAACCCTAAGGTAAATTATTATTCACTGTGGTGACATAGATTATACCCAGAATCACAAATTAGAAAATTTGTAATAATTAGGTAGTTTATGATTTAAGTTTGAAAGTTTATCCAATTTATTGAGGATTTCTACTACATGGATTATGACCAAGAATATTTTTTTTAATATCCCCTGAAATATGCTATGTGGACTCTCTCTTTCCATTGGATAGAAATTGCTTTTTAAAAATTTTCATGCAATTCCATGCACTCTAGATTATGAAGAGTAATGTAATCTTATTCCAAATAGACCTGTTCATTTCAAAATTCCAAATTCAAACTTCCCTTCTTCCCTTCCCCTAGCTCAGGCTGGTAGTGTTGTTCTAGCACTTGGATTACAGAAAGAAAGCATTTGGTGTACCTCTCAGATATATCCTCCTCTTCTTCATATAGTTAAGAGAAGCTTCTTCAGTGTTGGAACATAGGAGGGAAGCAGAAAATTGCAAAATCTTCATACTTGATTGAGTGACTTATGAACATTTCTCTGTTAATACCACTGATTACCAGTCTAATAGTGACAGGTGGCCATTTGGAGAGTACTAAAAGGAGTATTCCTGCTGCACAGTTTCCTGATATGGAGGAACCCACCACTTTATTTTGTTGAGATCCATGGTGGGTTGGAACTGTATGTACCCTCAGAAAAAAATATTCTTAAATTTAATCCATTCCAGTGGGCATGGACTCATTGTAAGTAGAACCTTTTGATGAGGCTATATCAGGTAAAGTGTGACTCACCTCATTAACGATGGGTCTTAGTCCTATTACTGGCATTTTTTTAAAAAGAATGAAATTCAAACAACAAGAGAGAAAGCCACAGAAGCAAGAAGCTGTAATCAATGAAACCCAGAAGAGAAGGGTGTTTTGCCATGTGGCAGAGAGGCCAAGGATTGACAGCAACCGGTCTTCAAGAAAAAAGCATTGCCCTGATAATTCTTTGATTTGGGCATTTTCATGGCCTCAAAATTGTAAGCTAATAAATTTACACGGTTAAAGCCAACCCATTTCATGGTATTTGTTTGGAGTAGCCTAGGAAACTAAAACAGGGTCCTTTTTTGGGGTGGGAAATTGAGAAGACAAGGCTCAGCAATCTTTCATGGTATTTGTTTGACTCAGGGAAACTCCCTATCTATCCAACTTTAAATGGTGGTTGTGGAGTGCAGGCTTCTTGCTCTTGACTTCACCATCTCTTAACTAATCCTCCACCTCTGCTTAGCTCACACAGGGACAGGGCAGCAAGTATGCTGGCCAAATAGACATGTGTCTTGAGGTCTACTTTCTTGTTCTATCACCCTGAATTCTTTATGTTTCATGGTGGCATGCTCCTATTTTCTATTTCTTTCTTTTATATTGTTTTGGGTTTCATGGTGTGGCCATTTCTGGTACCTCTTAAGGTCAAAAGGGATGGAGAAAGTGTTTGGTCCCCACTGATGAACACCTCTGGATTTAGAATATTGGGCACTTAGTGCTTTTGGTGTTCAACATTAATTTTTAGTTGTAATTCAGAGAGAAATAGAAAAATATAATAATCTTAGGATTTTCAAATAAAAGATTTACTGGTAGTTCGTGTTTTCCTTCTTAGAAAATTTTCTGATTCTTTAGAAACACAATAAAAGGTTTTTTTAAAAACAAATTCCTCTGAAATATGATTATTCTCACAATGTCAGAGCATCTATAATTTGATCTGCTCTTTTTCATAGATAGTTTTTAACTTTGTCTTACTAAAATTCAAGAATTGACAGTCTACACTTTTAGGGTCTGAAAACATTTGGCTTAATTTTAAACACATTTTCAAGTTTCTTTGAAATCACAAAAGCCTTTCAAACAGTAATTATTCACTGGCAGATCAACATCTATAATGATCTTATTCAGAGCATGGGATACAAATCTAGCCTCGAGTGGCTACAAAAAACTTAGTAATTTATGAACTGTGAAGAAAATGAGCCATGGACTTTCAGTTTGTCAGTTGTCTAGTTAAGAGAGTAGCCTAATGAACTATGCACAGGGACTGAAATTCCACCTTCCTGTATCAGTGAAGTGACATTGTAAGTATAATAATATTTATTTCCATTTTTCTCCTATATTATATGGCCAAATTCTACTGGAAAAAGAAGGGAGAACTACCCAGATGACAATAGAAAATCATTTTAACTAACAAAAGTATTTAAACATGTTAAATTGTATCTATATTACATATAAATATATTGTATTTATTTGTAAACATATAAAATTATAACTGAAAGCAGTGTTTAGAAAATTTTGGATTACATTTTTTAAATCAAACTTCTAATAGAAAACACATAAGCATTTAAAACATTAAGATAAACAGTGGAAAAATATTTAAATTTTACACATAAACAATCCATTCATGTATTTCCAAAAAGTGTAAGAATTATTTAATAACATGCTCTTCAATTACATTTAAAATTACTTTGTACTCTTCTTTAGTGCTTTGCATGTAAAGAAAGCTACATTTATATATAGTTCTCAATCATAGAGTGAAGCTGATACTTTAAAGATCACTTTACAGAATCTTAGCTCTCTCTTACAGTAAATGAAGTCCATTTGTCCATTTAAAATGCTGAATTTTTAATATGTCCCTCTGCTCTTCCTCTGTCTCCTCTTCCCTTCAGCCCAGAGAGTCCAGTTCACATCTGAAAATCCATTTGCTTCCATAACATGTCACAGAATAGAAGTGGTCTGGAAAATAAATTGCTGTTTGCCCTACTGCTGACCTTTGTGTCAAGTGTGAAGACAACCATACAATTTCATCTTTTCTCAGTATGTATAATTTACATGATATAAGTGCACTAGGGTGTTAGTTTTACTTTTTCCAAATAAATACTTGAATTTGATGTGTACTTTCTGCCATATAGGCAACCTCCTTTTTTACAATAGTAATTTAGGACAACTTAGGATAAGTTTCAACCAAGGAAAAGCTGGAGGAAACCTGTTAGGGAGAATTTGGGAATTTAAATCAAACAAGGATTGTGGGAACATGGCCAATGGGTTAGGCAGAAAAGGCTTAGCGCTTACTAAAACAACAGAGAAAAAGCTAGAGGCTGCCATGGGGATCTGCTTTGGGGTACAGCAACCCAGGACACTGCTTCACAACTCCCCAAAGAGTGAGGGTCAGAATGAGGAAGAAGCCAAAACAAGTAATTGTGAGTTATTAAACATCCTGGCTGCCGGGAAGGGCTCCCCTTCTCCACCCCCAAGATATTAAGAGAGGGTAAAACTCCTGGCGAATTGTATCTGAGAGTAGAGCAGACGTCTACCTCCAAGGGAAGGTGCTCTGAGTCTTCTAGTAGGGTACTGGACAGATAGAGAAGCCAGGGGGAAATCACGGGTTGCTTACCTCAGTTGCTGAAAACCGCACACATAACCAACCCTCAGGGCGAATAGACTAGGTGGAGGCCCTGGGCCCCTGCTCCAAACAAGAGTGTGACAGCAGATTCCTTGCGAGGAAGAAGGATCTGGGAGAGTGATTTCTTTGAGGTGAATTTAGCAGCTGGGCCCCCTTTGAATATCAGAAGGGACCCTGACTCCGCAGAGAGAGG